>CM019070.1:4409660-4590616 GCA_009667805.1 Leptobrachium leishanense | reverse complement strand
ATTACCCTCCTCTCTCTGTATTACCCTCTCTCTCTGTATTACCCTCTCTTCTCTGTATTACCCTCTCTCTCTGTATTACCCCCTCTCTCTCTCTCTGTATTAATCTCTCTCTCTGTATTACCCTCTCTCTCTCTGTATTACCCTCTCTCTCCTGTATTACCTCTCTCTCTTCTCTTGTATTCCCTCTCTCTCTGTATAACCCCCTCTCTCTGTATTCCTCTCTCTCTCTGTATAACCACCTCTCTCTGTATTACCTCCTTCTCTGTATTACCCCCTCTCTCTGTATTACCTCTCTCTGTATTACCCTCTCTCTCTGTATTACCCTCTCTCTCTGTATTACCCCCTCTCTCTGTATTCCACCTCTCTCTCTGTATTACCCTCTCTCTGTATTACCCCTCTCTCTGTATTACCCCCTCTCTCTGTATTACCCTCTCTCTCTGTATTACCCTCTCTCTCTGTATTACCCCCTCTCTCTCTGTATTACCCCTCTCTCTGTATTACCCTCTCTCTCTCTGTATTAACCCTCTCTCTCTGTATTACCCCTCTCTCTGTATTACCCCCCCTCTCTCTGTATTACCCCCTCTCTCTGTATTACCCCCTCTCTCTGTATTACCCTCTCTCTCTGTATTACCCCCTCTCTCTGTATTACCCTCTCTCTCTCTCTGTATTACCCCTCTCTCTGTATTACTTCTCTCTCTCTCTGTATTACCCCCTCTCTCTCTGTATTACCCCCTCTCTCTGTATTACCCTCTCTCTGTATTACCCTCTCTCTCTCTGTATTACCCTCTCTCTCTGTATTACCCTCTCTCTCTCTGTATTACCCTCTCTCTCTGTATTACCCTCTCTCTCTGTATTACCCCTCTCTCTGTATTACCCCTCTCTCTCTGTGTATTACCCTCTCTCTGTATTACCCCTCTTCTCTGTATTACCCCCTCTCTCTGTATTACCCTCTCTCTCTGTATTACCCCCTCTCCTCTGTATTACCTCTCTCTCTCTCTGTATTACCCCCTCTTCTGTATTACTCTCTCTCTCTGTAATTACCCCTCTCTCTCTGTATTACCCTCTCTCTCTGTATTACCCCCTCTCTCTGTATTACCCTCTCTCTGTATTACCCTCTCTCTCTGTATTACCCTCTCTCTCTGTATTACCCCTTCTCTCTGTATTACCCTCTCTTCTGTATTACCCTCTCTCTCTGTATTACCCTCTCTCTCTCTGTATTACCCTCTCTCTCTGTATTACCCTCTCTCTTGTATTACCCCTCTCTCTGTATTACCTCTCTCTCTCTGTATTACCCTCTCTCTGTATTACCCCCTCTCTCTCTGTATTACCCTCTCTCTGTATTACACCCTCTCTCTCTGTATTACCCCCTCTCTCTGTATTACCCCCCTCTCTCTCTGTATTACCCCTCTCTCTGTATTACCCTCTCTCTCTGTATTACCCTCTCTCTCTGTATTACCATCTCTCTCTGTATTACCCTCTCTCTCTCTCTGTATTACCCTCTCTCTCTGTATTACCCTCTCTCTCTGTATTACCCCTCTCTCTGTATTACCCCTCTCTCTGTATTACCCCTCTCTCTCTCTGTATTATCCTCTCTCTGTATTACCCCCTCTCTCTCTGTATTACCCTCTCTCTCTGTATTACCCCTCTCTCTCTGTATTACCCCCTCTCTCTGTATTACCCCCTCTCTCTCTGTATTACCCCCTCTCTCTCTGTATTACCCCCTCTCTCTCTGTATTACCCTCTCTCTCTGTATTACCCCTCTCTCTGTATTACCCTCTCTCTCTCTGTATTACCCTCTCTCTCTCTCTGTATTACTCTCTCTCTCTGTATTACTCTCTCTCTCTGTATTACTCTCTCTCTCTGTATTACCCTCTCTCTCTGTATTACTCTCTCTCTCTGTATTACCCTCTCTCTCTGTATTACCCCCTCTCTCTGTATTACCCTCTCTCTCTCTGTATTACTCTCTCTCTCTCTCTGTATTACCTCTCTCTCTGTATTAACCCCTCTCCTCTGTATTACCTCTCTCTCTGTATTACCCTCTCTCTCTCTCTCTCTGTATTACCACCCCTTCCTCTGTTTAACTCTCTCTCTCTCTCTGTATTACCCTCTCTCTCTGTATTACCCCTCTCTCTGTATTACCCCTCTCTCTCTGTGTATTACCCTCTCTCTGTATTACCCCCTCTCTCTCTGTATTAACCCTCTCTCTCTGTATTACCCCTCTTCTCTCTGTATTACCCTCCTCTCTCTGTATTACCCCTCTCTCTCTCTGTATTACCCCCCTCTCTTCTGTATTACCCTCTCTCTCTGTATTACCCTCTCTCTCTGTATTACCCCCTTCTCTCTGTATTACCCTCTCTCTCTCTGTATTACCTCTCTCTCTCTGTATTACACCCTCTCTCTCTGTATTACCCTCTCTCTCTGTATTACCCCTCTCTCTGTATTACACCCTCCCTCTCTCTGTATTACCCCCTCTCTCTGTATTACCTCTCTCTCTGTATTACCCTCTCCTCCTTCCTGTATTACCCCCTCTCTCTCTGTATTACCCCCCTCTCTCTGTATTACCCCCCTCTCTGTATTACCCTCTCTCTTCTGTATTACCCTCTCTCTCTGTATTACCCCTCTCTCTCTCTGTATTACCCTCTCTCTCTCTCTCTGTATTACCCCCTCTCTCTGTATATTACCCCCTCTCTCTGTATTACCCTCTCTCTCTGTATTACCCCTCTTCTCTGTATTAACCCCTCTCTCTGTATTACCCCCCTCTCTCTCTGTATTACCCTCTCTCTCTGTATTACCCCTTTCTCTGTATTACCCTCTCTCTCTGTATTACCCTCTCTCTCTGTATTACCCCCTCTCTCTGTATTACCCCCTCTCTCTGTATTACCCCCTCTCTCTGTATTACCCTCTCTCTCTGTATTACCCCCTCTCTCTGTATTACCCCTCTCTCTCTGTATTACCCCTCTCTCTGTATTACCTCTCTCTCTGTATTACCTCTCTCCTCTGTATTACCCCTCTCTCTCTCTGTATTACCCCTCTCTCTGTATTACCCTCTCTCTCTGTATTACCCCCTCTCTCTGTATTACCCTCTCTCTCTGTATTACCCTCTCTCTCTGTATTACCCTCTCTCTCTCTGTATTACCCTCTTCTCTCTGTATTACCCCTCTTCTGTATTACCCCTCTCTCTCTCTGTATTACCCTCTCTCCTGTATTACCCTCTCTCTCTGTATTACCCTCTCTCTCTCTGTATTACCCTCTCTCTCCTCTGTATTACCCCCTCTCTCTGTATTACCCCCCTCTCTCTCTGTATTACCCCCTCTCTCTGTATTACCTCTGCTCTCTGTATTACCCTCTCTCTCTGTATTACCCTCTCTCTCTGTATTACCCTCTCTCTCTCTGTATTACCCTCTCTTCTCTGTATTACCCCCTCTCTCTGTATTACCCTCTCTCTCTCTGTATTACCCTCTCTCTCTGTATTACCCCCTCTCTTCTGTTTTACCCCCTCTCTCTCTGTATTACCCCCTCTCTCTGTATTACCCTCTCTCTCTGTATTACCTCTCTCTCTCTGTATTACCCCTCTCTCTCTCTGTATTACCTCTCTCTGTATTACCCCCTTCTCTCTCTGTATTACCCCCTCTCTCTGTATTACCCTCTCTCTCTGTATTACCCTCTCTCTCTGTATTACCTCTCTCTCTCTGTATTACCTCTCTCTCTCTGTATTACCCCCTCTCTCTCTGTATTACCCTCTCTCTCTGTATTACCCCTCTCTCTGTATTACCCCTCTCTCTCTGTATTTACCCTCCTCTCTGTATTACCCTCTCTCTCTCTGTATTACCCCTCTCTCTGTATTACCCTCTCTCTCTGTATTACCTCTCTCTCTGTATTACCCCCTCTCTCTCTGTATTACCCTCTCTCTCTGTATTACCCCCTCTCTCTCTGTATTACCTCTCTCTCTGTATTACCCTCTCTCTCTGTATTACCCTCTCTCTCTCTGTATTACCCTCTCTCTCTGTATTACCCCCCTCTCTCTGTATTACCCCTCTCTCTCTGTATTACACCCTCTCTCTCTCTGTATTACCCCTCCTCTCTGTATTACCCTCTCTCTCTGTATTACCCCTCTCTCTGTATTAACCCTCTCTCTCTCTGTATTACCCTCTCTCTTCTGTATTACCCTCTCTCTGTATTACCTCTCTCTCTCTGATTACCCCTTCTCTGTGTATTACCCATCTCTCTGTTTACCCTCTCTCTCTGTATTACCCTCTCTCTCTGTATTACCCCTTCTCTGTATTACCCTCTTCTCTCTGTTTTACCCTCTCTCTCTGTATTACCCCCTCTCTCTCTGTATTACCCTCTCTTCTCTGTATTACCCCCTCTCTCTCTGTATTACCCTCTCTCTCTCTGTATTACCTCTCTCTCTCTGTATTACCCCCTCTCTCTCTGTATTACCCTCTCTCTCTCTGTATTACCCTCTCTCTCTCTGTATTACCCTCTCTCTGTATTACCCTCTCTCTCTCTGTATTTACCCTCTCTCTCTCTGTATTACCCCTCTCTCTCTGTATTACCCTCTCTCTCTCTGTATTACCCTCTTCTCTCTTCTGTATTACCCCTCTCTCTCTGTATTACCCCTCTCTCTCTCTGTATTACCCTCTCTCTCTGTATTACCTCTCTCTCTGTATTACCTCTCTCTCTCTGTATTATCTCCTCTCTTCTCTGTATTACTCTCTCTCTCTGTATTACCCTCTCTCTCTGTATTACCCCTCTCTCTGTATTACCTCTCTCTCTGTATTAACTCTCTCTCTCTCTCTGTATTACCTCTCTCTCTGTATTACCTCTCTCTGTATTACCCTCTCTCTCTGTATTACCCTCTCTCTCTCTCTGTATTACCCCTCTCTCTCTCTCTGTATTACCTCTCTCTCTGTATTACCCTCTCTCTCTCTCTCTCTCTGTATTACCCTCTCTCTCTCTCTGTATTACCCTCTCTCTCTCTGTATTACCCCCTCTCTCTGTATTACCCTCTCTCTCTGTATTACCCCTCTCTCTCTGTATTACCCTCTCTCTCTGTATTACCCTCTCTCTCTCTGTATTACCCCCTCTCGTCTCTGTATTACCCTCTCTCTCTCTGTATTACCCTCTTCTCCTCTGTATTACCCCCTCTCTCTGTATTACCCTCTCTCTCTCTGTATTACCCTCTCTCTCTCTGTATTACCCCCCTCTCTCTGTATTACCCTCTCTTCTCTGTATTAACCCTCTCTCTCTCTGTATTACCCTCTCTCTCTGTATTACCATCTCTCTCTTCTGTATTACCCTCTTCTCTCTGTATTACCCTCTCTCTGTATTAACTCTCTCTCTCTGTATCCCTCTCTCTCTCTGTATTACTCTCTCTCTCTGTATTACCCTCTCTCTCTGTATTACCCCCTCTCTCTGTATTACCCTCTCTCTCTGTATTACTCTCTCTCTCTCTCTGTATTACCCTCTCTCTCTGTATTACCCCTCTCTCTGTATTACCCTCTCTCTCTGTATTACCCCTCTCTCTCTCTCTCTCTCTGTATTACCCCCTCTCTCTGTATTACTCTCTCTCTCTCTCTGTATTACCCTCTCTCTCTGTATTACCCCTCTCTCTGTATTACCCCTCTCTCTCTGTGTATTACCCTCTCTCTGTATTACCGCCCTCTCTCTCTGTATTACCCTCTCTCTCTGTATTACCCCCTCTCTCTCTGTATTACCCCCTCTCTGTATTACCCCTCTCTCTCTGTATTACCCTCTCTCTTAATTACCCTCTCTCTCTGTATTATACCCTCTTCTCTCTGTATTACCCCTCTCTCTCTGTATTTACCTCTCTCTCTCTCTGTATTACCCTCTCTCTCTCTCTGTATTACCCCCTCTCTCTCTGTATTACCCTCTCTCTCTGTATTACCCCCTCTCTCTGTATTACCCCCTCTCTCTGTATTACCCCCTCTCTCTGTATTACCCTCTCTCTGTATTACCCTCTCTCTCTGTATTACCCTCTCTCTCTGTATTACCCCCTCTCTCTGTATTACCCCCTCTCTCTGTATTACCCCCCTCTCTCTGTATTACCCTCTCTCTCTGTATTACCCTCTCTCTCTGTATTACCCTCTCTCTCTCTGTATTACCCTCTCTCTCTCTCTCTGTATTACCCCCCTCTCTCTGTATTACCCCCCTCTCTCTGTATTACCCTCTCTCTCTGTATTACCCTCTCTCTCTGTATTACCCCCTCTCTCTGTATTACCCCCTCTCTCTCTGTATTACCCTCTCTCTCTGTATTACCCCCTTTCTCTGTATTACCCTCTCTCTCTGTATTACCCCCTCTCTCTGTATTACCCCCCTCTCTCTGTATTACCCCCCTCTCTCTGTATTACCCCCTCTCTCTGTATTACCCTCTCTCTCTGTATTACCCCCCTCTCTCTGTATTACCCCCTCTCTCTCTGTATTACCCCCTCTCTCTGTATTACCCTCTCTCTCTGTATATTACCCTCTTCTCTCTGTATTACCCTCTCTCTCTCTGTATTACCCCCTCTCTCTGTATTACCCCCTCTCTCTCTGTATTACCCCTCTCTCTGTATTACCCTCTCTCTCTGTATTACCCTCTCTCTCTGTATTACCTCTCTCTCTCTGTATTACCCTCTCTCTCTCTGTATTACCCCCTCTCTCTGTATTACCCTCTCTCTCTCTGTATTACCCTCTCTCTCTGTATTACCCTCTCTCTCTGTATTACCCTCTCTCTCTCTGTATTACCCTCTCTCTCTCTGTATTACCCCCTCTCTCTGTATTACCCCCTCTCTCTCTGTATTACCCCCTCTCTCTGTATTACCCTCTCTCTCTGTATTACCCTCTCTCTCTGTATTACCCTCTCTCTCTGTATTACCCTCTCTCTCTCTGTATTACCCTCTCTCTCTCTGTATTACCCCTCTCTCTGTATTACCCTCTCTCTCTCTGTATTACCCTCTCTCTCTGTATTACCCCCTCTCTCTGTATTACCCCCCTCTATCTCTGTTTACCCCTCTCTCTGTATTACCCTCTCTCTCTGTATTACCCTCTCTCTCTCTGTATTACCCTCTCTCTCTCTGTATTACCCCCCTCTCTCTGTATTACCCCCTCTCTCTCTGTATTACCCCTCTCTCTGTATTACCCTCTCTCTCTGTATTACCCTCTCTCTCTGTATTACCCTCTCTCTCTCTGTATTACCCTCTCTCTCTGTATTACCCCCTCTCTCTCTGTATTACCCTCTCTCTCTGTATTACCCCCCTCTCTCTGTATTACCCCTCTCTCTCTGTATTACCCTCTCTCTCTGTATTACCCTCTCTCTCTCTGTATTACCCCCTCTCTCTGTATTACCCTCTCTCTCTGTATTACCCTCTCTCTCTGTATTACCCCCTCTCTCTCTGTATTACTCTCTCTCTCTCTCTGTATTACCCTCTCTCTCTGTATTACCCCCTCTCTCTGTATTACCCTCTCTCTCTGTATTACCCTCTCTCTCTGTATTACCCTCTCTCTCTCTGTATTACCCTCTCTCTCTGTATTACCCCCCTCTCTCTGTATTACCCTCTCTCTCTGTATTACCCCCTCTCTCTCTGTATTACCCCCTCTCTCTGTATTACCCTCTCTCTCTGTATTACCCTCTCTCTCTGTATTACCCTCTCTCTCTCTGTATTACCCTCTCTCTCTCTGTATTACCCCTCTCTCTGTATTACCCCTCTCTCTCTCTGCATTACCCCCTCTCTCTGTATTACCCCCTCTCTCTGTATTACCCTCTCTCTCTGTATTACCCTCTCTCTCTGTATTACCCCCTCTCTCTCTGTATTACCCCCTCTCTCTCTGTATTACCCTCTCTCTCTGTATTACCCTCTCTCTCTCTGTATTACCCCCTCTCTCTCTGTATTACCCTCTCTCTCTCTGTATTACCCTCTCTCTCTCTGTATTACCCCTCTCTCTGTATTACCCTCTCTCTCTCTGTATTACCCTCTCTCTCTCTGTATTACCCCCTCTCTCTCTGTATTACCCTCTCTCTCTCTGTATTACCCTCTCTCTCTCTGTATTACCCCCTCTCTCTCTGTATTACCCTCTCTCTCTCTCTGTATTACCCTCTCTCTCTGTATTACCCTCTCTCTCCTCTGTATTACCCTCTCTCTCTCTGTATTACCCTCTCTCTCTGTATTACCCTCTCTCTCTGTATTACCCCTCTCTCTCTGTATTACCCCTCTCTCTGTATTACCCCTCTCTCTCTGTATTACCCTCTCTCTCTGTATTACCCTCTCTCTCTCTGTATTACCCTCTCTCTCTGTATTACCCCCCTCTCTCTGTATTACCCCTCTCTCTCTGTATTACCCCCTCTCTCTCTGTATTACCCTCTCTCTCTCTGTATTACCCTCTCTCTCTGTATTACCCTCTCTCTCTGTATTACCCTCTCTCTCTCTGTATTACCTCTCTCTCTCTGTATTACCCCCTCTCTCTGTATTACCCCCTCTCTCTGTATTACCCTCTCTCTCTCTGTATTACCCCCTTCTCTGTGTATTACCCCCCTCTCTCTCTGTATTACCCCTCTCTCTGTGTATTACCCCCTCTCTCTGTATTACCCCTCTCTCTGTATTACCCCCTCTCTCTGTATTACCTCTCTCTCTCTGTATTACCCCCTCTCTCTGTATTACCCTCTCTCTCTCTGTATTACCCCTCTCTCTGTATTACCCTCTCTCTCTCTGTATTACCCCCTCTCTCTGTATTACCCTCTCTCTGTATTACCCCCTCTCTCTCTCTGTATTACCCCCTCTCTCTCTGTATTACCCCCTCTCTCTCTGTATTACCCTCTCTCTCTTTTTCACTTACCTGGCGTCTCCCCTTAGTGAATGTTCTCAGTTGCTATGGAGACGCAGACGCGCAGAGCGCACCGTGTAGTATGTCGGGAGTTGTAGTTCTTGGAATCGCGGCGGCCATATTTTTGGGCTCCTCCCACTAGTGTTTCCGCTGCGTTGTGCGCGATGTAGCCGGAAGTTAGT
Organism: Leptobrachium leishanense; assembly: GCA_009667805.1. Classification (NCBI taxonomy): domain Eukaryota; kingdom Metazoa; phylum Chordata; class Amphibia; order Anura; family Megophryidae; genus Leptobrachium; species Leptobrachium leishanense. Next base: position 4,581,614 of record CM019070.1, on the reverse strand, counting down.
TCTAAAGCGCTTCCGGGACGGTACACGTGTGTTTCTGTGAGCTGGTGGCGAGTGCTGAAAACGGTGAGTGGGAAGCCACGGGCAGTGTATGAAAAGTGCTGCCCCCATGTGTGCAGGAGGGGGAGGGGCACGAGTTTACCTGCTTGTTTTATCAAGTCACCTGTTTGTTCTCCCCGCATTGTAAAGCGCTACGGAATCTGTTAGCGCTGTATAAGTACCTTTAATGCGTCACGGGGCAGCTCCTTCCTGCGCTCCCCCTCTGCGCTCCACAGGGCAGCTCCTTCCTGCGCTCCCCCTCTGCATGTCACAGGGCAGCTCCTTCCTGCGCTCCCCCTCTGCGCTCCACAGGGCAGCTCCCCCTCTGCGCTCCACAGGGCAGCTCCTTCCTGCGCTCCCCCTCTGCATGTCACAGGGCAGCTCCTTCCTGCGCTCCCCAGGGCAGCTCCTTCCTGCGCTCCCCCTCTGCGCTTCACGGGGCAGCTCCTTCCTGCGCTCCCCCTCTGCATGTCACAGGGCAGCTCCTTCCTGCGCTCCCCCTCTGCGCTTCACGGGGCAGCTCCTTCCTGCGCTTCACGGGGCAGCTCCTTCCTGCGCTTCACGGGGCAGCTCCTTCCTGCGCTTCACGGGGCAGCTCCTTCCTGCGCTTCACGGGGCAGCTCCTTCCTGCGCTCCCCAGGGCAGCTCCTTCCTGCGCTCCCCAGGGCAGCTCCTTCTGCGCTCCCCCTCTGCGCTCCACAGGGCAGCTCCTTCCTGCGCTCCCCCACTGCATGTCACAGGGCAGCTCCTTCCTGCGCTCCCCTCTGCGCTCCACAGGGCAGCTCCTTCCTGCGCTCCCCCTCTGCGCTCCACAGGGCAGCTCCTTCCTGCGCTCCCCCTCTGCATGTCACAGGGCAGCTCCTTCCTGCGCTCCCCCTCTGCGCTTCACGGGGCAGCTCCTTCCTGCGCTCCCCAGGGCAGCTCCTTCCTGCGCTCCCCCTCTGCGCTTCACGGGGCAGCTCCTTCCTGCGCTCCCCAGGGCAGCCCTTCCTGCGCTCCCCTCTGCATGTCACAGGGCAGCTCCTTCCTGCGCTCCCCCTCTGCGCTTCACGGGGCAGCTCCTTCCTGCGCTCCCCCTCTGCGCTTCACGGGGCAGCTCCTTCCTGCGCTCCCCCTCTGCGCTTCACGGGGCAGCTCCTTCCTGCGCTCCCCAGGGCAGCTCCTTCCTGCGCTCCCCCTCTGCGCTTCACGGGGCGGCTCCTTCCTGCGCTCCCCCCTCTGCGCGTCACGGGGCGGCTCCTTTCTGCGCTCCCCCCTCTGCGCTTCACGGGGCAGCTCCTTCCTGCGCTCCCCCCTCTGCACGTCACGGGGCGGCTCCTTTCTGCGCTCCCCCTCTGCACGTCACGGGGCGGCTCCTTCCTGCGCTCCCCCTCTGCACGTCACGGGGCGGCTCCTTCCTGCGCTCCCCCCTCTGCGCGTCACGGGGCGGCTCCTTTCTGCGCTCCCCCTCTGCGCTTCAGACGTCTGTGCGTGATGGGGTCGCGGTGTATTGCCTGCATGGCGGGGCCAGTCATGTGACCTGGTGGGGGAGGGGGGCACGTGTTCCTGAAATCAGGCGTTGATGGCGTCTTGTTCTTCCTCCAGTGATATGGGTTGCGGTAGCTCAGTGGTTAGTGCTCCGTCTTCATTGGTCGCTTGGTCTTGCAGAGCCGCGTTGTGCACAAGGTCTGAGAATCCCCCAGCCCTTCCAGTGAGGAAGAAGTGGGGGCGCATAGTGTGTGACACAAGCCCTGAACCCCTTCTCTCCCCGCGGAAGGTTCTGGTTGGTTCCTCTTTGCGGTGCGGGTGAAATCTCACTGAGCGTTGTCATGTTCCAGGTCGAGGACATCATGTCGGACGTAGAAGATGAAATCACGTCGGACTCTGACCTCGACCCCTCCGAGCTGACGGATAAAGAGGTGAGTGCTGCCAGGAGGTTCCTGAGTGAGTGAGGGGGGGGGGGCGTTCTGTGTGTTTTTAGTGAACGTCTCGCTCTCTCGTCCTCAGCTCCAGCTGGCGTTTTCCGAGGGGAAACTGAAACCTGGTCTGAACCTGATCCTGGAGGGGAAACCCAAAACTCCCAACAACATAGTGAGTATCAGCAGAGCTGCGATGTGGCCCTCTGTCTGCGCCCACGCCTCTGTCTGCGCCCTCTGTGCCTGTCTGCGCCCGCCTCTGTGTCCTCTTCTGCCTCTGTGCCCTCTTCTGCCTCTGTGCCCTCTTCTGCCTCTGTGCCCTCTTCTGCCTCTGCGCCCTCTTCTGCCTCTGCGCCATGGCCCTCTGTCTGCGCCCGCCTCTGTGCCCTCTTCTGCCTCTGTGCCCTCTTCTGCCTCTGTGCCCTCTTCTGCCTCTGTGCCCTCTTCTGCCTCTGTGCCCTCTTCTGCCTCTGTGCCCTCTTCTGCCTCTGTGCCCTCTTCTGCCTCTGTGCCCTCTTCTGCCTCTGTGCCCTCTTCTGCCTCTGTTGCCCTCTTCTGCCTCTGTGCCCTCTTCTGCCTCTGTGCCCTCTTCTGCCTCTGTGCCCTCTTCTGCCTGTGCCCTCTTCTGCCTCTGCCCTCTTCTGCCTCTGCCCTCTTCTGCCTCTGCCCTCTTCTGCCTCTGTGCCCTCTTCTGCCTCTGTGCCCTCTTCTGCCTCTGTGCCCTCTTCTGCCTCTGTGCCCTCTTCTGCCTCTGCGCCCTCTTCTGCCTCCGGATCCTAACACCCTTCCTCTTTTCCTCCTAGTCTGGTCTGAAGCAAAGTCTCCTGGATCTGCAGAAGGACCTGCCCTGGCTGGAACGTCTGGATGTGACAGCAGAGCCGGTGCCTGAAATGCCAGGGCTAACCGGGCAGGCGTCGTCACAGGACTCCTCTGAGGTGAACGCGGAGGACGACTTCCAGAGAGAGATGAGCTTGTGAGTGAAGAGGGATTGTTGTTTTCAGGGAAGCGAGGGTTAAGCTTTGGGACGTTTTTGTTTTTTTTTCCCCCCCCTTTGATCCCATAATGCACTGGAGCAGAATCAAGCCATCCATTTAGAGTGCAAGCTTTGCAGACAAGCCGGCTGCTCATTGTATAAATGGGAAGGTAATCACTGCCGGCGACTCTGACCGCAGAGCTCCCGGCGACACAGGGTGGGCTTCCATGATCCGCCCGTTGTACGGCTGGAGGGATTCCACGCTCCTCCTGGTACCGGCTGACGATGTCTGCTTCTTTTCAGTTACCGGCAGGCGCAGGCTGCCGTACTCTTCGCTCTGCCGCGTCTCCAAAAAATGAAAGTCGCCACCAAGCGTCCTGACGACTACTTTGCAGAAATGGCGAAGACTGACCAGCACATGCAGAAGGTACCGGCACGCCGTCCTGTCCCGCTCGCCTCCTGGCTCTGTGCCGCTCACTAAATCACGCCTGCTGTACCGTCTGTCCCCAGATTCGGCAGAAGCTCCAGGCCAAGCAGAGCTCCATGGAGAAATCCGAGAAGGCCAAACAGCTGAGAGCGCTGAGGAAGTACGGCAAGAAGGTGAGTCGCCCGTTACCCTGTGACCGCGACTCCTCGCTCTGTGCTGCGCTTCTCAACCCGCAAACCTCACAGCTCCCTAACCTTCCCCATCGCAGACTTTAACCCTTTACCTCCCCATCTGTTCACCAGCTGGAGGGACGCTGATCCGTCTGTCCTTATGCAGGGAGCACTGCATCTCCCACTCTTTATACAGTGCAGACCCTGTCAGCTGACCAGCGCGGTGTTATGCCCTGCGCTCTGTGTATAGTGTGTTATTCCCTGCGCTCTGTGTATAGTGTGTTATTCCCTGCGCTCTGTGTATAGTGTGTTATTCCCTGCGCTCTGTGTATAGTGTGTTATTCCCGGCGCTCTGTGTATAGTGTGTGATGCTGGCCGGCACGGTGTTATTCCCGGCGCTCACTCACTAGTCTCGTTTAATCAGGTGCAAGTTGAGGTTCTGCAGAAGCGTCAGAAGGAGAAATCTGCCATGATGAACCAGATCAAGAAATACCAAAAAGGTGAGTAACCCCAGCACTCACAGGGTTAATGGCTGCACCATCACGGCATGTCGAGGGTGGTGGCGTTTGCTGATGCGCTGGTCATGTTTCTGCAGGACTGTCGGATAAATTGGATTTCCTGGAGGGGGATCAGACCCAGAAGAAAAGCGGCGACTCTGGCAAAACGCCACAAAGGAAGAAAGGGTAAGCGGCGTTTTACGCGATGCTCTGCAGGAAGGACCACCATTTATTTACATGGGCTAAAAAAAAAGCTGTGCATCCATCGGGTTCAGCCTCTCCCACATAACCTACTGCTGCTGATCCAAAAGAAGCAAAAACCCCCAGTCTGAAGCGCTCACCAATATGCAACACACTGGGAAAAAATCCTTCTTGTCCCCAGATGGCGTCAGATTCTCCTTGGATCAAGAAGCTTTTACCCACATATTAAATATTATAACCCTTAATATTCTGTGTCTGCAGGAAGTCATCCAGTCGTTTTTTAAAAGTCTGTACAGACTCTGACCCAACCACCTTAACAGGCAGAGAATTCCACAGCTTTGTTCTCACCGTAAAATAACCCTTCCTATGCTTTAAGCTAAATTTTCTTTCTGCCAGTCTAAATGGATGACCCCGTGTCCTATGTATAGTCCTGTTAATGAATAGGTTATCAGACAATGGTTTATAATGACCCCGTATATATTTAAGGTTGTCAGACCCCTCTGAGGCGCCGTATATATTTATCAGACCCCTCTGAGGCGCCGTGAAACTGGTTTTAACACATTTCTGCATTTTTAGCCCTAACGCGAAGCGTCGTTATAAAGATCAGAAATTTGGCTTCGGTGGGAAGAAGAAAGGCTCCAAGTGGAACACGAAGGAAAGTGTGAACGACGTTTCCGGCTTCCGTGCCAGCGTGGCGCAGGGGAAGGGCCCCCACCGACCCGGCAAGAAAGGAGGGAAGAACGCCAATGTGAGTGAACTTAGTGGGTGGTGTGTGAGGGGTTACATAAAGGGTGACCTCTGACCTTTCTGTGTTCTCTTTGCAGAAGCGGCCCAGTAAGCGCACCCGGCAGAAGATAAAGAGCAAAGGCAGATAAAGACACGTTCCGCGGCCAAACACAAACATATGTACATAAGAGACTTCTACAGCTCCGCCTCCCAGGAGCCGCGCATCCCCAAAATGCTGTTACCATCCGCTCTGCCCCTGCGGGCGATCTGGCACCTGCACCACGTGCTCTGATGCCCTGGGATCTACTGTGAGCAGAGGGGGCGTGTCTAACAATGTGTGCAACATGCTCCGCCCGCTAGAGTCGCAGTGACCCGCCCAAACACCGCGTTTTACTGGATTTCATATTAAACTTTGTAAAATGATAACGGAATCGCAGGGATTTGGTTTATTTATTTGCGTCACGCACTTTCACTCTGGTTACACCGGGGGGGGCGGAGACTGTCCTGGGCTCAGCCGCGACATTTATTCCTGGTGACTGCTCTTCCCGTCACTGTAGGTTCACGCTCTGCTCCTTCATCCGCCAGGCCTGCTCCATATACGCCGTGATCTCTGTGTGCTGGCGGTAATGGTGCAGTCGCTGGTCCGTCCGGTCCGTGTCAATCTGGAAGACAAACAGATTGTGTTTTCATCTCAGCGATAACAGGAACTGCTAGACGTGACCCCGCCCCCTGCGCTGACTCCTAATGCAGGTCTATGGTGTGACGAAGCAGCCGCCCCAATGTTTAGTTTGCTTACATTTCGTTGTCCTGTATACAGAGTGTTGGGGGGGGGGGGAAACAGTGTCTCACGTGTGTAATCTGTAGCCATTTGCCCCGTTCTCTCCCCCCCCCCCCCCCCCCCGATCTGGCTGTAGTTCGAACACTTACTAGTTTCCTTTTGTTAAGTAGGGGGGGTGTGTGCGTGTGTTCTTACGTTTGAGTGTCTGTAACTGAACCCCTGGGTCAAGGCGTTCTGCAGTTCAAGAGGCAAGGATTGATCTCGCAGTTTGTGTCTACTCCGTGGGGGTACGAGCAGCTCCTTGTACAGGGGAAAGGTGCGCCCAGATGGAGGTTCCCGAGCTTGGGGTACCAGAATCCGTAACATATGGGAATACCCAGAGGGAGGTTACTGACTGCTAATGCAGGTCTATGGGAATACCATGATTGGGGGGGGGGTTTACAGTGTGACACACCAGCAGGTTGGGAAGCGCCAGACTTTGCCACTTACCAGTGGTTTGGTGATCCAGCCAATCTCCTGGCTGGTGGTTTGTGGCGCGGTGTATTTCTTGGTCGGCTCCAGCGCCGCGTGGTGAATGATCTGGAGGTAACTCTCTGGGAGGGAAGCAGAGTAGGGGGTGAGCCAGGGGGGTGGGGGTAGTGGTTTTGCGCGTGCCAGGCGCAGTGGGCGTGTCAGTAACGCTTACCATCTGCCGCTTCGCTCTGGTTGTCGTGCCAGGACATTGGCTTCCCGGTCACTGCATGAACTGAGAACAAAGTGTGATCAGAGGCCGGTCTGTATCTCCGTACTGTGCTACTACAAGGTGTGATACAAGAAACCATGAATAACCATATAGAGATCCCTTGGTATCGGCATAGTGTGAATTTTAGGGATCTGAGGGGGGGATGTTCTACAATACAGGCCCCTCCCCTTTAAGGCATACATAGACCGACTCTTCCCCTTTATGGGGTTATACAGACAGGCCCCTCCCCTTTATGATGCTATACAGAGGCAGGCTCCTCCCCTTTATGATGCTATAGAGAGGCAGGCTCATAGAAACATAGAAAAATGTGGGCAGATAAGAACCTTTCGGCCCATCTAGTCGCCCAATTACATGGATACTTTACCTGGATTTATCTTTTGTTTAGGATAGCCTTATGCCTATCCCATGCCTGCTTAAATTCAATTACTGTTTTGACCTCTACCACTTCTACTGGAAGGCTGTTCCATGTATCCACCACCCTCTCAGTAAAATAATGCTTCCTGATGTTACTTTTAAACCTTTGCCCCTCTAATCTAAGACTATGTCCTCTTGTTTTGCTACTTTGTTTCCTTTTAAATATACAGAGGCAGGCTCCTCCCCTTTGTGTTATACAGAGACAGGCTCCTCCCCTTTGCGTTATACAGAGGCAGGCTCCTCCCCTTTGTGTCATACAGAGGCAGGCTCCTCCCCTTTGTGTTATACAGAGACCGGCCCCTCCCCCTTGTGTTATACAGAGGCAGGCTCCTCCCCTTTGTGTTATTCAGAGGCAGGCTCCTCCCCTTTGTGTCATACAGAGACAGGCCCCTCCCCTTTGTGGTATACAGAGACAGGCTCCTCCCCTTTGTGTTATACAGAGGCAGGCTCCTCCCCTTTGTGTTATACAGAGACAGGCCCCTCCCCCTTGTGTTATACAGAGACAGGCTCCTCCCCTTTGTGTCATACAGAGGCAGGCTCCTCCCCTTTGTGTCATACAGAGGCAGGCCCCTCCCCTTTGTGTTATACAGAGACCGGCTCCTCCCCTTTGTGTTATACAGAGGCAGGCTCCTCCCCTTTGTGTTATACAGGGACAGGCCCCTCCCCCTTGTGTTATACAGAGACAGGCTCCTCCCCTTTGTGTCATACAGAGGCAGGCTCCTCCCCTTTGTGTTATACAGAGGCAGGCCCCTCCCCTTTGTGTTATACAGAGACAGGCTCCTCCCCTTTGTGTTATACAGAGGCAGGCTCCTCCCCTTTGTTATACAGGGACAGGCCCCTCCCCCTTGTGTTATACAGAAACAGGCTCCTCCCCTTTGTGTCATACAGAGGCAGGCTCCTCCCCTTTGTGTTATACAGAGACAGGCCCCTCCCCCTTGTGTTATACAGAGGCAGGCCCCTCCCCTTTGTGTTATACAGAGGCAGGCTCCTCCCCTTTGTGTTATACAGAGGCAGGCTCCTCCCCTTTGTGTTATACAGAGGCCGGTACCCTTGCGGTGCGGGTTAATGGCGGCTTCCCGGTTCAGCTTCAGGCTCCGGTTCTCTTTGCGGACGGTTTCCCGGTGGATCGCGGTCAGGGTCACCTCATCCGGGGCATCCCGGCCTCTCTGAGCGCCCCCCGCCGCGGCCGCCATGCTGGAGGAGTCTGGTTCGTGCATCCGTCTCCACGGCAACCTCAGAGGACCCCGGGGAGGGGCTGTCCGCGGCCTGCCTGCACGGGCTGCACTTCTGGTATCACAGAGATAATTAATAGGAAATATCTGCACGTAGAGACATTAGATAATAATTAACTCTGTCGGGGTGGAGGGGGTTAATGGTGGATTCTTTATAACCAGGAGAGAAGGGCATCTGCTGAAGAAAAGTCAGTCACGTGATGCTCCATGGCCTCTCTACTGCCCATAACAAATATGGCCGCAGATATCACGTGATAAGGTCAACGCTACTTTAACGGTTTTCTGCATGCTGCAGTCTTGGATGCTGATTGGTCGCTCGTTTAAAGGTCTCGCTGCTGATTGGACAATGTGTTCAGCCGGCAGATTTGAAAATCCTTCACTCAGAAACTGATGCGGTGACATCTCGGCCGAGCTCACCCAGCGAGGAGGAGGGGGGGGACCCAGCGACGGCTTAAACAACCCGCCCACCAGGTGCGAGGAGACGGTTAATGCTTATACACGTCATCTGCTCGGGGGGGGGAGGGGGGTGTCTGATCTGCTGGAACCAAGGCCGGCTGTGCCCCTAGCAGCAATGTGCCCTGTGGTGTGGGGGGCGGGGCGGGGGATGGGCTATAGGTGTGGGGGGTCGGGGGATGGGCTATAGGTGTGGGGGCCGGGCCGGGGGATGGGCTATAGGTGTGGGGGCCGGGCCGGGGGATGGGCTATAGGTGTGGGGGCCGGGCCGGGGGGTGGGTTATAGGTGTGGGGGCCGGGGGGTGGGTTATAGGTGTGGGGGCCGGGGGATGGGCTATAGGTGTGGGGGCCGGGGGGTGGGTTATAGGTGTGGGGGCCGGGGGATGGGCTATAGGTGTGGGGGCCGGGGGATGGGCTATAGGTGTGGGGGCCGGGGGATGGGCTATAGGTGTGGGGGCCGGGGGATGGGCTATAGGTGTGGGGGCCGGGCCGGGGGTGGGCTATAGGTGTGGGGGCCGGGCCGGGCTATAGGTGTGGCCCGGGGGATGGCTGTAGGTGTGGGGGACGGGCCGGGGGATGGGCTATAGGTGTGGGGGCCGGGCCGGGGGATGGCTATAGGTGTGGGGGCCGGGCTATAGGTGTGGCCCGGGGGATGGCTGTAGGTGTGGGGGATGGGCCGGGGGATGGGCTATAGGTGTGGGGCCGGCCGGGGGATGGGCTATAGGTGTGGGGGCCGGGCTATAGGTGTGGCCCGGGGGATGGCTGTAGGTGTGGGGGACGGGCCGGGGGATGGCTGTAGGTTGGATGATGTGATGGTTTTCGGGTAATAATACAATCCATTGATTTGGGAAGTGACGGCTTCCAGGACACTCGGGGTCAAATAAATTCAGAGCTGAATGACTTTGGGCCTTATTAACACCATATCACAATGCCGGCGCAAAATATGGTGCCTGCATTGTTTGCAGGTGGTAAAATGCTGGTTGCTCGATGGACTCCATTGAGTTTCTCCTGGCCGGTCGGCGTAGGGACACGCAGGGAGAGACTGGGGGGACTTTTTCCCCCTGACCCCCAGTCTTTCCCTGCTCCCGCCGGATGGAGGAGGCGGTTGGAGCCGCGAGACAGAGGGTGAGTATAGGATTGTTTTTTTTTTTTTTTTTTTTAAGGCTGGTGTTAACCCCTTAGAGACCGCGGATGTACCATGTACGTCACGGCCGCGGGTTTCTTTTAGACCTGCTGACGTACATGGTACGTCCTGCGGTCTTTTGAGCGCTGGAAGCGATCGGATCGCTTCCAGCAGCTCAAACGCCATTGCACGCTGCCTGAGAGTCCAGGCATCTGTGCAATGGCGGACAAAAGTGCCGGGGCCCCTTGTGATCGCTCCCTGGGACCGATCAACATCCGGTTTCACCGGAGAGGTGCCCGGCCCTTCTACAGAGCTGCTCTGAGTATATTGCAGGGATGCCTCGACATCGAGGCATCCTTGCAATATGGTTACCTGCCGCCGGTCCGTCCGTGATCGCTCCCCCCCCCCCCGAGCGATCACTTCCGGTAGCGGCAGGAAGTACTGAGTGCCACGAGGTATCGTGGCACTCAGTACAAAAAAGATCACATGAGTGATCAGGTGCTCTGCTGGGGCCTCGAGGGATCAAGGCACCCAGCAGAGTAAAAAAAAAAAAAAAAAAGGTATAAAATAAAAGTGACAGCCAAGGTGGCGTTGCCCTTCTAAGGGCAGGGTCATCTTGGGGCTGTGTGGGATGTTCCTAGCCTGCCTCATCAGAGAGGCAGGCTAGCAACATCCAATCAAAAGTTATAAAAAATCAAAATAAAATGTCTAATTTGTCAGGTCAGGTCAATATTTTGTAAATATTGGCTCTGACCTCTGTGATTCTCCCTCCCTCTCCTCACTTGTGTTTTGGTGAGAGAGAGAGAGATCAGATTTGACAGGATACAGATTTTAGGTAGATTTAGTGAGATTAGAAAAATTGAGGCAGATTTAGAGAGATTTTAGGGAGATTTAGGTATTTATTTGTATTTTCTTGTGAAACCCAATAGTTCTTCTAAGAATCAACTAATATAAATATATATGTATATGTGTGAGGGTGTACAGCGCCGAGGAGGCATATGCCATCCTGGCGTCAGAACCTGAGGCATCTGCGTCGGACTCAGACCCAGATTTTGACCCTGCTAGGTGCTCAGAGACCTCACTAAATACATTATCTACGCTGGCTGATGTATCTCCTAGTGATGTTTCTGATGCAGATCCTGGGCCACCACCTGCCAGCAGGAGACGCACAGCTCCAGCTGTGGAGTGGGTAGTGCCTCATCGCCAGAGGCCAGATATCCTTTCACGGCAAATCCTGGCATCAATATTGATGTTGCAGGATTTACCGCCACACAGTTTTTGCAGGTGTTTCTGGGGGATGATTTGTTGGGCCACATTGTTGCCCAATCAAATCTGTATGCCCATCAGCATTGTGCTGCGAAGCCAGACTCCTACTTGGCAAGGCAGCAATGGACCCCGCTAGATGTGCCAGAATTTCTGAAATTCTGGGCACTTACTATGCTGATGGGCATCATAAAGAAGCCCTCGATTCGCTCCTACTGGAGCAGTAGCCCCATCTGCTCTACCCCCATTTACCCCCAATCAATGTCACGTAGAAGGTATGAAAACATTTTGCGTTTCATGCACTTCAGTGACAACAGCCTGTGCCCTCCTAGAGAGCATCCCCAGTTTGACAGGCTGTATAAAATCCGCCCCCTGATTACCCACTTTGCCGGCAGGTTTGCAGAGGCTTCTACACCTGGAAGGATTATCTGCGTGGATGAATCCCTAATGAAATACAAGGGAAGGCTGGGATTCAAGCAGTATATTCCTTCCAAACGCTCCAGGTATGGAGTGAAGGTGTATAAGCTCTGTGACAGCGAGAGTGGGTATACTCAGGCCTTCCGGGTGTACGAGGGAAAGGATAGTAGCCTTGACCCTCCAGGTTGCCCAGAACACATGGGAACCAGTGGCAAGATTGTGTGGGACCTACTTTTTCCCCTGATGAACAAAGGGTACCACTTGTATGTTCATACTTTTTATACAGGTGTCCCTTTGTTCAAGCTGCTGTATTGTTTTGATACAGCAGCATGCGGTACTGTTCGTAAGAACCGCGTAGGTTTCCCAGCACAGCTTGTCTGCACCCGGCTAAAAAGGGGGGAGACCTCAGCTCTGCGCCAAGAGGAGCTGTTGGCGGTCAAGTACAGAGACGAGAAGGATGTATACCTTCTATCCACCATCCACACTGAGAGGTCTGTGGAGGTCTCTGTACGTGGCAGAGCTGAGCGCATCAGGAAGCCAGTGTGCATCAAAGCCTATAACCGGCATATGGGTGGGGTTGATCTGGCAGATCAGCTGCTCCAGCCCTACCAGATTATGCGGAAGTCAAGGGCCTGGTACAAAAAGGTTGCAATTTACCTGATGCAAATTGCAACCCACAATGCCTTTCTGCTCTGCAAAAAGGCAAACCCCGGAGTGACGCTGTCCTTTTTACAGTTTCAGCTCCAGGTCATTTCGGGGTTTTTGTACCAGGATGCACCTGCTCCCCGGGCGGTGATGGGGGACAGAGTTGGGGCTACACATTTTATTTATAAAATCCCCCCTACTGAGGGCAAACAGAAACCCCAAAAAAGATGCAGGGTGTGTTTCAAGAGGGGGCAGAGGAGAGACACAATCTTTTACTGCCCAGAATGCCCTGGACAACCCGGTCTGTGTCTTGGGGACTGTTTCAAGATCTATCACACTGTGCGTGATCTGTTTTTTATATATTTTTTTTTTCCTTTCTATTTTTTCAAACACGTTCGTTAGTGTTATATTCTGGCGTTGGTCAGTCCCCTGTTCTTTCTCACACCGGCTGTGTTTACTATTTTCTTAGATAACATGAAACTACAGATTGAAAATCACAGATCTGGAGAGAGAAATAACCAGACGCCAAACATAGGTTCTAAGTCTTTTAGTTACTGCTCTCTGAAGAACCATACACATGGTCTCCTTAAGTACAGAAAATGATGTCACATTAACACAATAAGATACATCCTGTAATACCTCTACTTGGTTAAGCTTTTGCCGCGTTTTCCAAACCATTTCAAACAAAAGAGCTGGGATACAATGTTATTCAAATTAACCCTAAACAGTGAAAAACTTTTACAACATCCTTTAACACCTAATCAATGATCAGTTCCTTACATCAAAGAGAGCTTAGGCCGGTAACTCTTAGAGTCTTTGTCAGAAAGAAACAAAGATGTTGACTTAATGTCTCCTTCCTCAATAAATGCTGGAAGCCATAATTGAACCTTCAAGGATTGAGGCAGGAGTTCAACATCTGTTTCCTACTCTGATACAAAGAGTTTATCTGAGGATCAATTTGATATAAGAATACGCATTCATAGAAAGATTAAAATATTCCTCAACAGTTCGTTAGTTCAGTTTAGTTTTTTTTTTCTTTTACTGCACCAGACTTTTACATTTTATTCCTACATTTTTATGTTCTACAATCGGTGCTGTATTTTGCCAAAATATTGGCACACCTATGCATGGGGGGCATGGGTGTACTCAGGAGACCTTGCAGAAAACAACCTGCAGAGTTTTCATGCAGTAACCGATAACAGTGTCTCCTAAATCACAGTCCTAAACTGATGTGGGTGTAAAAATGAAAAATGAAAACCAAACAGTATCCAATTTGTTTGGAGCAAACGGTTGCATCCATAGCATAAAAACACTCCATTTACAATACTTTGGGGTGTTAACGTGCATATATTTGGTAAGCTAATAAAATTGGGGTATGTAAAAAGGCCCCTAAAAAGAAGATACTGTATGTCAAATTAGAAAATTGACAAGCACATGTCAAAGATTGGCGTAGCACCCCAGAAACAACAGAACAAATCTATATATGGGTGGTATCAATTTACTCAGAAGATGTTGCTGAACATATTTTGGGGTGTTTTTTGGCAGTAACCCATAACTGGATTTGACAATTCATGCCTAAAGTACAATGTGTGTGAAAAAATAACACAAAGTGACTACCTGAAAGTTTGACATAGAGCTAGTGCATGGAAAGTGTTAAAATACAACTCTTTGAAGCACCCTAGGGTGTGCCCTTTCTAAAAATATATGGTTTGATGGGGGTAAATTACTTTGGCCGGCTTCAAAAATGTCCCAAATAGGACATGGGTGCATGATGACGAAATGTGAAAATTCCAAGTTGGAAAACTGAAATGCGCACCCCCCCAAATAAGGCCTATTAGCCCCCAAATGACCCGACATACCTATACATGGGTGGTATCAATTTACTCAGAAGATGTTGCTGAACATATTTTGGGGTGCTCTTTGGCAGTAAACCTTAACGTTCACAGTACATGTATTCTTAAATTGCGTTCAAAAAACAAATCACAAACTTTTTTTTTTTCTCAAACTTTGGCATAGATTTGTGGTAAAATGGTTTGCATGGAAAGAGTCAAAATACCCCAAGTTTAATACCTTGATTTGTGTACTTTAACCCTCCACATATATATATTTTTTTATTCAGGAATTAGTGACAGATATCAGTGTTACAATGTCACTATCACTAGTTTTGAAAATAAACTCTTTGGAAATGGCAAAGTGCTACTTGCACTTATTGTTGCATAAAATAAGGAAAAAAGCGAGGAATATGTAAACATTGGGTATTGCTAAACTCAGAACTAAATTTAGAAACTACCAAGGAATTAATTTTTTTTGACGGTTGTTGATACATAAGAAATTTTGGGGGTCAAAGTTCGAAAAAGTGGTGTTTTTTCAATTTTGTTGTCATATTTCACAATTTTTTTTTATAGTAAATTATATGAAATGATGAAAAAAATTGTATTTTTGTAAAGTCCATTTAATGACGAGAAAAAGGGTGTATAATATGTGTGGGTTACAGAAACGAGTAAGAGGAAAATTTGTCCTAAACACGAGCAGTGCAGAAACGTAAAAACAGCAGCGGTCACTAAAGGACGGATTTGTGTAAAACCACCCGGTCACTAAGGGGTTAATGGACTCTGCAGCGGAATCCGTTAACCCCAAATCCTGGCTCTGGTTAACTCTTGGCTATCCAGAGCCAGATGTTAATCAGCGCTTTGTAATCCAGCCCTGATTAACACTTTGCACTTCCCATGTTAAGTATAGGGAGCGCAAAGTAACCCGTTTGGATTGAAATATGCGGTAGATGCCGCAGCTAACGGTAATACTCACACAGGGGAGCGCTACTGCTAGCGTTAAGAGTAACAGAGCCCTATGTGGGGGTGGAATGGCCTGTAACATGGATAGGACAGCAGTAACGTCACTGGGCGGCCATGTTTTCCTGCACACATATAATGTATTCAGTTTGCATGAAATAAATGCCACCCTGCAACATGTGTAATCCATCTCAGGTGACCGGCCTTTATTTCCTTCCTTCAGTATATGGATTTTACATGTTGCAGGGCAGCACTTTCTCTGTAAAGCAGAACATGGCCGACCCGGTGAGCCAACTTAGCAGAAGTGGGAGGCCCTGCACTGGTCAGTGAAATGCGTGGCTCCGGTGAGGAGGGAGGCGTCTGCAGACTCCGCATCTTAAACAGGAATCCCTCACTGGAATTTAGGCTAGGGTCAGACGAACGCATTTTTCGCGTTGTCTGTGAAAAAGTGCGTTCGAACGAATGGACGTATTTTTTCCCGGAATACGCGATAGCGGTCATACGATGCGCATTTTCGTCCGTGATTTTGTACGGATCATCAATAAAACCCTTTTTGTGTCTGGACGTTATGTTGGCCGGACATTAGCAGCGTCTGACGTCTCCTAATCACGCACACACGCCTCTATGCCGCAGCTGCGCACTCTGTACGTCAGTACTAGCGGTTTGACGTTCTAGAAAAAATGTGTTTGTTTGCCACTTGCGTTGCGCGGACGCACTTTCGTGCGGCCGTACTTCGTGTGTTCCCCGGCATTGGACGTCATTTGCTGCTAGCACAGCCGTGATTTTGTGCGTCTAAACGCACGTTAAAACTGCTTTTGTCTGACCCCAGCCTTAACCTTCCGGTAACGTGTGTCCTGATCGTGCAGTTACGGGGGGCGTTGGGGGGCGGGATGCACCGGGTCTTGTGCATGTTTGCTGAATTTTCTGTTTTTCAGGCTGCAGAAGAATGCTGCTTTCTGGGCCACAAGCCGCGGAGATCCAAAGCTGCGTCACCATAGAGTATCTGAACGTGTCGGGGCAGACGCTGAAGCGTAAAGTCATCCGCAATGCGCTGCTGTGCCTCGGCCGCAATGAGCACCGCGAGCTCGTCCTGATGGTGAATGACGGGAAACTCCAGCAGAAGTTTGTCCTGAGAACCCTCAAGCTCTTCACCCGCTTCATCCAAGATGGCAAAGGGTCCATCGTGCTGAGCCCAGACAACGTCCAACTGCTGATCTCCAACTGCCCGTCTGACAAGCTGAAGCTCTTCATGCGGACTCTACTGATAAAGCACGAGGCCGGGAAGCAGGAGAAGCCGGTGAATGAGCGCACCCGGCTCCTGTCCGGCCTCCCACACCTCTTCGAGACCATCAGCCCAGTGCAGAGGAAGGATGTGGAGCAGGCCAACGCGGTGCGAGTCACGGCCAACGCAGAGACCCCCGTGAAAGGGCTGAGTAACCGAGGGGTGAACAGAGGACCCCAGAAACGCCCAAGAACTGAGTCATCTGAGAACTGTGCTGTGAGTAATGGGCACACGATGCCAAGGAGCCCCTCACCCACACAAACATGGAAAGAACAGCGGCGTCACCTGGCCCTTTAAACCCCGCCCCTCGTCACCTGGCCCTTTAAACCCCTGGCCCCTTTAAGCCCCTGGCCCCTTTAAGCCCCTGGCCCCTTTAAGCCCTGCCTCCTGGCCCTTTTTATTAGAAATGTCAAGATTAAGAATTTAACCCTTTCTCTTCCAGGTTAAAGACCTCCAGCCTCGTAAAAAGCCGGTCCTGTTGATGCCCAGAGCCCTCACCCTCTCCACCGAGCAGACCCTGGTCCTGGACACAGTCCTAAGTGGAAGGAACGTCTTCTTCACCGGCAGCGCAGGTTTGTCTGAGTGGGGGTCTCTTTGGGGGAGGTGGGGGGCAGGTTTACATGTGAGCGGGGGCTCTTTTTGGGGGGGGCAGGTTTACATGTGAGCGGGGGCTCTTTTTGGGGGGGGCAGGTTTACATGTGAGCGGGGGCTCTTTTTGGGGGGGGCAGGCTTACATGTGAGCGGGGGCTCTTTTTGGGGGAGGTGGGGGGCAGGCTTACATGTGAGCGGGGGCTCTTTTTGGGGGAGGTGGGGGGCAGGCTTACATGTGAGCGGGGGCTCTTTTTGGGGGAGGTGGGAGGCAGGCTTACATGGGAGTGGGGTCTCTGTTTGGTTCATCCCGTACCGGACCTCTTTTCCTCCAGGCACCGGGAAGTCGTATCTTTTGAAGAGGATTGTGGGTTCGCTGCCCCCCAAAAGCACTTACGCCACCGCCAGTACCGGGGTCGCAGCCTGTCACATCGGAGGGACGACGCTTCATGCATTTGCAGGTAAGGGAGCATCGGCCGCAGAGCCGGGATTCTGGATCCCATGGACACCCCCTTTTTATATGGGAGGGCTGCCTCCGCCCCCCCCCCTTTTTTATTGGGGAAAGACCCTGAGGTCTCTTTCTTGGAATGAATGAATGTGGCGCTGCCTGCAGAGGAACGCTCAGACCTCACGGTGTTCCGGCGGGTTCCTCTGTAGTTTGGTGTTTTTTTTGTACGAAGCTCTCGCTGACTTTGCTTCAGGTATCGGCTCTGGGAAGGCCCCCCTGGACCAATGCATAGAGTTGGCCAACAGACCTGGCGTCCGGCAGCATTGGATGAGCTGCCGCCACCTGATCATTGACGAGGTGTCCATGGTGGAAGGGGAGCTGTTTGATAAGCTGGAGGCCGTGGCCAGGTAATGGACGAACTCTCCTGTGCGGGTTTTGTAGTGGTCGCCCTCTGGGTGATGCGTCCTGCTGATCCCGCGTGCGATGTCTCCCACAGGGCGGTGCGCGGGAAGGATGAGCCGTTCGGTGGGATCCAGCTCATTATCTGTGGAGATTTCCTGCAGCTGCCGCCTGTCACCCAGGCCTCCAGTCAAACCAAGTTCTGTTTCCAGGTAACGAGGCGTTACGGCCGACACGGGTTCCAGGACCCCTAAACCATGTTCTGTCTGATCATATGACGAAAGATCCCGCCCGCCATGTGACCCATCTGACACCCATAAATATTCCAATGTGGCTCCGGCCCAGTAATAACGCAGCGTCTGTATCTGCAGGCGAAAAGCTGGCGCAAATGCATCCACCTGACCATGGAACTGACGCAGGTCCGGAGACAGACTGACCAGCGCTTCATCTCGCTCTTGCAGGCCGTCCGTCTGGGCAGGTAGGGGCCCCTGACGGCCAATGATTCACAGTAGTTGCTTTTGTCAGTCTCCGGCTCTGACCATGGCTTTCCTTCCAGATGTACAGACGAGGTGACGCAGCGGCTCATGATGACCAGCGACCAGAAGATCGAGCGTGATGGCATCCTGGCCACGAGGCTCTGCACCCACAAGGACGACGTGGATCTGATGAATGAGCGGCGGTTACAGCAGTTACCGGGTAAACCATGATCAGGCTGTACAGGACTCTGAGGTCACACGGCGTCCGTGTTTCCATCCTGAGATCCTTGGGGGGGGGGGGGGATCACTTGTGGTGTTAACCGTGTTGGGTCACTGGAAGTGAAGGCTTGGTTTATAGACTTGACGGATCGGGTGGTCTCCACCGTTACATCAAAATATTGGGACTTACTGTTTTATCTAAGGTATACAGTTTGTTTCAGACGGTTTTATTGCACCGAATCGTTTCGCATTTACCGGTCGCCTTTATGCCGCGTACGTTGTTTCTATATCACTGTGTTTAATTCAGCACATGTAGAATAGCCATATAACCGAATCCTGCCGGTGACTGCGTATCGGACGCCAATACTCCATCTTTTTGATAGACACCCATTTGTGCCACCTGGAGCTCTTCCTACCATTCTTTAACACATTTCTGTGGCTTTTGTGTCCTTCTCCTCGTTGGCTGCATTACACAGATTATTATCTCATCCAGAACTAGCGCCTCCACTGTATCACCCTTCTGTTTCCACCGTTACATGGTCTAACTGGAGTCGGAGTCCACCATGGCGGCAGCAATGGGTTCACAGAACGAAACTCAAGCTGCACCTGTACTGTTTTTGCTTGTCCGTTGCGATTCGGCCGCCCGGTGGCTTTTACGCATGGTCCGCTTATGCTTTCTCTTGCTGCAGGGGACATGGTGACTTTCGATGCTCTGGACAGTGACCCGTCGCTCATAAAGACAATAAACAGCCAGTGCCCGGTCGGGGAGAAGATTCAGCTGAAGAA
The DNA here is from genome assembly GCA_009667805.1 of Leptobrachium leishanense. Lineage (NCBI taxonomy): Eukaryota > Metazoa > Chordata > Amphibia > Anura > Megophryidae > Leptobrachium > Leptobrachium leishanense. Next base: position 4,562,635 of record CM019070.1, on the reverse strand, counting down.
AGGGGCTCAGGTGTGTGCCTGTCCCTGAGGGTCTCCTTGTTGGAGGCTGTGACGGAATGGGGTGTTATCCGTCTGCGGGTGTGCTCCAATCTGACCCCCCTCTTGATGGCGTCAGGCCCGACTACCGAGTGTCACGGCACTCGGCGTCTCGAGCGGCCTGAGATGACCCTGGCGTTACTTGGCGAGATGGTGCTGCCGAATTAAGTTGACCCGTTCTGCGTAGTGGGAAGCTAGGAGACCGCAGAGTGTCTCCTGCACTGTGATTTTAGCGATGAAATGACGACACCAAACGGGGCTGTATGCTTCAAGTCAAACGCAGTTGAACTGACTTTTTACTCAAATGGGACACGCATTTAAACATCTCACACACAAAGGAGACATGCCCAGGCTTGAATGGGAACTCAATTTGCATACAATGGCATGCTTGCATCATCAGATTACACACACACACAGAGCTAATGTACACAGAAATTAGCATACAATTGAATTTCAACACAGCCTTTCACTCCTAGCAACCAAGGGGAAATATAATACCTTTAAATGCATCACACAATTACACATCTGAATCCACACTCATACAATACAGGATACATGGTAATACATCACACCAATAAAACCACATCTAGAAAAGGTATAACTGTTCATTTCAACACGCAAAACCGAAAGAGTCTGAAATAAAGAAAAAGGTCTTTGAAATGTCCCAGGCTGTTAGTTCTGGGGCTCGCTGGTCAGAGCCCCTATGTCCGTTCCATGACACGGGGCCACTTCATGTAGTCACTGGCCCTGCAGCACGTGGTCCCCACATCTCCTCTCGATTTTTGGATTGCTGGTCACATGGTGTGTCGGAGGGTGGGGGGGTATATTATGTTAATTTTCTGCCTTTTTTTAGTTAATGATGACCCCCCCCCCCCCCCCGGGTCTTTTCCATGTAAAGATTTTACCCTGACATGTCGCAGGTGATGTTGGCGAAGAACCTGGATGTGGTGCGGGGTTTGGTGAACGGCGCACGTGGCGTGGTGACCAGCTTTGAAGGATCTGGAAAACGTGAGTATCGCGGGATGGTGTTCACTGTCTCGGTCTGGAGTCCTAGTAGCTCGTTCCGGTTTATGACCCTCCATGTCTCCACCAGCTCTGCCCAGGGTGCGCTTCCTCTGCGGAGTCACTGAAACCATCAAACCCGAGCGCTTTGTCTTTAAAGGACATGGTGGGACTTATCTGAGTCGCCAACAACTCCCACTCAAGCCGGCCTGGGCCATCTCCATCCACAAGAGCCAGGTGCGAGTCCCCAGAATACACCCTGCAGTGGGTACAGAGGCATGGTGCATTATGGGTGGAGCTGCTTGTTGAGGGTTCCTGGATCTTTTTCGGTGACTTTGGGAGGAGCCGGATGTTCCTCTTGGTGTTTTGATGGACTTCTCTTCTCTCGCAGGGAATGTCTCTGGACTGTGTGGAGATCTCCCTGGCGCGGGTGTTTGAGAGCGGTCAGGCGTACGTTGCTCTTTCCCGGGCACGGAGCCTCGAGGGCCTTCGCGTTCTGGATTTTGATCCCATGGTGGTGAAGGCAAATTCGTACGTCCTGCAGTTCTATGCACGCCTGCGGCGGGAGAGAGCGCTACGACAGGTACGCAGGGGAGTCTGGGTGTGAATCCTGTAGATTAAAATCAGAGGCGGAGCCTGGTCTGTCCATATCGTTCCTCATATCGTTCCTCATATCGTTCCTCATATCGTTCCTCATATCGTTCCTCATATCGTTCCTCATATCGTTCCTCATATCGTTCCTCATATCGTTCCTCCTCAGACCTCTCTGGATCCCTTCCTGGAGAACAAGGAGAACTGATGCTCCGGTGCGGCCCCCGCTCATTAACCCCCTGTTCACTGTGTGAATGTGTAGATAATGTACAGGCGCATATTTTTTTATATTATGTAATAAAGGTAAACCTAAAGGATCCCGTCTCTGGTCACTGCTGACGCGTCTCACATCTCCTCACCGCACCCATCACGCTGGCTTTTAGTCTAGTGTCCACACCCCTTTTAAAGTGTCCGCGTAGCGTCTGCTCGTCCAAAAGGAGGAACCCCCCCCATTTGTGCCAAAATCCCAGTCTTTCTGGGTGTAATTAACCCGTTGTCTTGGTGCTCCCTGGTCTCATGGCTCCTGCACCTGACAGCTACACCTCTTAAAAGGCAGCAACTGACCCTGGGAGAACTTGACCAGGAGCCACCATGAACGGTGCAGGGGCTCATTCACTAAGCACTGGCTATTCTGTAATGTGGAATAAATGATCTCCTGGCGCGCACAAAGAACAGAGCGGCCAACTTCCTGCGCAGCGGCGTTCCTGAGAACACACTGCACTTTATCCACGGCTTTCAATGTGAGTGCAGTACTTAGTGAATGACCCCCACCCCCTCCTCCCATTAGTGAGCTGTCATTTAACCCTGTATCGCAGCGTCGATGCACTCTCTGGGATCTGCCACTGACTCCTTTTACAGATCAGACACTGGTGCCCAACGTGATCTACAGGGTGTAACGAAATGTCCGGTTTCTGAGAAAAAGGCAGCAGCACAAACACAACTTCTAACACGTCGGCTCGACTTCCCAGACGCGCAGCTTCACCCATAAGCGATTTTTTTTTTTTTTTTATCTTCACAGCCCTCCATTCAACCGCAGTGTCGCCGCGTCCCTCCCTGCCTACGTCGACCGCAGTGTCGCCGCGTCCCTCCCTGCCTACGTCGACCGCAGTGTCGCCGCGTCCCTCCCTGCCTACGTCGACCGCAGTGTCGCCGCGTCCCTCCCTGCCTACGTCGACCGCAGTGTCGCCGCGTCCCTCCCTGCCTACGTCGACCGCAGTGTCGCCGCGTCCCTCCCTGCCTACGTCGACCGCAGTGTCGCCGCGTCCCTCCCTGCCTACGTCGACCGCAGTGTCGCCGCGTCCCTCCCTGCCTACGTCGACCGCAGTGTCGCCGCGTCCCTCCCTGCCTACGTCGACCGCAGTGTCGCCGCGTCCCTCCCTGCCTACGTCGACGCGTCCCTCCCTGCCTATACGTCGACCGCAGTGTCGCCGCGTCCCTCCCTGCCTACGTCGACCGCAGTGTCGCCGCGTCCCTCCCTGCCTACGTCGACCGCAGTGTCGCCGCGTCCCTCCCTGCCTACGTCGACCGCAGTGTCGCCGCGTCCCTCCCTGCCTACGTCGACGCGTCCCTCCCTGCCTATACGTCGACCGCAGTGTCGCCGCGTCCCTCCCTGCCTACGTCGACCGCAGTGTCGCCGCGTCCCTCCCTGCCTACGTCGACCGCAGTGTCGCCGCGTCCCTCCCTGCCTACGTCGACGCGTCCCTCCCTGCCTATACGTCGACTGCAGTGTCGCCGCATCCTGTGGCTGGCGGGCCTTTTAAGTTTCGTTAGGATTTCGTCCTGTTGGCGTCTTTCAAACACGTCACCATCTCGGCAGCGCCTCCAGTGGTGGACGGCGACAGAACTACAGCAAACTGCCGTCCAAACTACACTGAGAGGAGCTTCCGTCACATGACCCACGCATGGTCCCCATGGTACAGCGCTACAGAACTGGTTAGTGCTTTATAAAAACTTGTAACTTTGTATCTTTCATGGTGTTTGTGACCGGGATAACGTCATACGAAGCCTGACCAGCTGTCAATCATATAGCTTTGTATATAAATAGCGATACGTCTGCCTAGGCAGGGCTGACTCTGAGGATGTTCGTTTGCTCCCCCTGATGAGACAAACATTTTTTTATCACAGTACTCGGCGGCGAGTATTTGCTTCTCTTTTTCATTTAACATATTTGAAGTGAAACAAAAAAAAACTTCCCCCACAACAGGGGTTAACCCAGGATCCCCACTGTCCTTTCCTCAACGGTTTTAGCCGTTTTTTTTCCCCTTCGCTTGTTTTTTTTTTTTTTTTTTTTTTTAATCGCTCACGCTGATTTTTTTCCTGTCTGTGTCTGATCTTCCCGCTTCAGCGCAAGCCCGCCCTCTAGTGTTCAGTCAGCAGCACTACACCTCAGATTACCACACTGTGACGGGATGGTCGTCCATTGACTGTCCTGCTCTCCAGATGCCCCTGCTGTGGATCAGCCCGACTGAGTGGCTCAGCACTCGGCGTCCCAAGCAGCCTGATCTGCTGGTCCTGGGTGTTGGGAATGGCTTTGGTGTTGTTAGGGGCCGCTGTAAGCAAGTGGTGCCGTCTGGGGTTGATTTTTGATGTTCCTCTTCTGGGTTAGGTAGCGTTTCAGAAAACCGCTGAGTGTCTTCTGTGGTGATTGTGATTTGCTTTGAAATAAAACACCAGACGAGCTGTATGTCGTAAAACAGTGAATTGCTTTATTTAGGGTCATTTATACAACTTCACACAAACAGATTACCAACTCCCCCACCCACACAACCAGCACTGATTGGCTCCTTTCCCAGCCTCCTGTTCCCTATCAGGCTCCCCATTGTCCAGGGATTAGGCAGATGAGGTCTTGGAAAAGCCTCCAATCAGCTGTCTTGCTGTATCCTCCATGTTGGGGCCCTGAGCTCCTCTGTCCTTGGGACCCATGCTGGGCTGGGCAAAATGGTGACTGGAGCAAATCACATACATACAGTTTTCTACATCTGAATCTACACTCACACAATAGAAGATACATTTTCAATACACGTCATAAAACCACACGAGTAATAACATACAGAGATTGTCCAAAGAGGAAAAATGGTCTTTTAAAATTGGAGCAGTCAGTTCCTTGTGACTCTGAGGAGCGCCAGATGTCAGCTCCGTGACACACGCACCACACTGAAGTCATGTCTCTTTCTAAGGTCCCTAGAACCCCCCCCCCCCCCCATCGCCCTTCTGGATCGGAGGACAGTTCGCTTCCCCCCCCCCCCCACCCCTTTCCCAAGTTTGGGGGACTCCTCTGAACCAACCTCCTCTGCATAAGAAATCGAGTTCTAGGGATAAATGTGCAGCAGCTGGAAAGCTCCTTGCGCGCCGCTATTTCTTTACTCTTTGGCAGTTAATGACTAGGGATGAGCGGTTCGGGTTTGGACGGTTCAGGGTTCGACCCGAACTTGGCCTGTTCGATGAGATCGCGAACACTGAACATTTCCGGGTGTTCGCCGCATGTTCGACCACAATGCATTTTCCCACTGGCCTGAAGCTCGTAATTGGCTACAGCCTTGCACGTGTTGAACAGGTCTGGTGCAAGACAGGTTCAACACTATGCCAATCACCGCTCAATCATGGGCTCACAGAGCTAAGTCCCGCAGCACACTATATAATGTTTCCACGCGCCGATTCTGCACGCATTTCAAAGGAGATAGATGTATGTCTTGTCACTGTGCCAGCAAGTTTTTTTTTTTGGGGTTTACAACTTTCTTTAAAACATTTGTGAATTGAGGTGATCTGGGAGGAGGAGGCTTAAGCGTGGGAAAGATACCGGACACTTGGGTACCACTTGCTTGAGATGACATATGAACAACTGCCACACATCCCGTTGGCGCAATATTTTGCTTAGGTCCTCCTCCTCATCTGTCTCTACCCCCACTGTATGTCCTGCCATGTCATTGCCTACAACCTCCACCGACAGGGATGATGCTACAGTAATGGATGTACCAGCTCCTTCCTCACAATGTGACATCATCCCAGCAGCTGAAGATTTACGCAGTCAGATTATGTTGCACCAGCAGCGAAAGAAAAAATATAGTCCCAAGCACAGCGTCTAAATGCCAGTTTAGCAAATTTACTTGCATTGCAGCTGCTGGCTTTCCAGCTGGTGGACTCTGCTCCCTTCTGTGAATTTGCTGTACCACAGTGGCAGGTTCCAAAATGCCATTACTTTTCATGCAAGGCCATTCCAGCACGTGGAAGACAATGTTATCCAGTCATTGGGAAAGGCAGTCAGCAGCAAGGTGCATGTGACTTTAGACACGTGGTCCAGCAAGCATGGACAGGGTCGTTACATTTCCTTCACGGCACACTAGGTAACTGATTGCAGCTGGGAGGGATCCAAGACGGGGCTCTGTGCTGGAGCTTGTTCATCCACCACGCCTCCAGAAAGCTGCTTGTATGAGGTCTGTCTGCTCCACCACCTCTCCCTCTTCTTCCTCCTCCTTCTCTGTCTCTGGCGAAGTGGCCGTTAAACCGACGCCTGACAGGGTCTACGCAATGGCTGGCTCAAGCAAAAAGATGCCATACTGTGTTTGAGCTGGTTTGTTTAGGGGACAGGAGCCACACCGGGTTAGAAATTTTGTCAGCTCTGCAGGGGCAGGTGCAGAGATGGTTAACACCATGCCAGCTTCAGCTGGGAATGATCGTTTGTGATAATGGCAGCAACCTTCTCTCTGCCCTACACCAGGGTAAGTTGACGCATGGGTAAATTGACGCATGTACCATGCCTAGCACATGTCCTAAATCTAGTGGTACAGCGTTTCCTAACCAAGTACCCAGGGCTGCCAGAGCTTCTCATCCAGGCCAGAAAAGTCTGCAGCCACTTCAGACGGTCATTCCCAGCAAGCGTTCGCCTGGCAGAAATTCAAAGAGAATTCCACCTTCCCACAAACCGTCTGATCTGTGACATGCCCACCAGGTGGAACTTGACATTGTGCAGACGCTGCAGCATTGCTAGAGGGCCATCAACGAGTACCTGTGTGAGTATGACACAAGGATAGGTTCAGGATAACTTGGCTTCCTCCCCCCCGCAGTGGCTGATGATCAAGGATGCATGCACTGTACTGTCACCATTTGAGGAGGTAACGAGGATGGTGAGCAGGGACAGTGCATGCATCAGTGACACAATTCCTTTAGTGTTCCTGCTGGAGCACACTCTGCGGGGAATTTATAGCTGTGGCTCTAGAGGCAGAGCAGCGGGAGGAAGAGGAGGCCTTCCCTAGCTCTCAAGGCCCCAGTCTTTCCGCAGACAGCATTCCAGCGGGTCCTACTCAGATCAGACAGGAGGAGGAGGAGGCAGAATATTTAAGTAGTGGGGGCATTGAAGGTGGGGATTCCTCAAGGGAGGGTTTCGTGTGCCCAGAAACACAAGGGCTAGTGCGTGGCTGGGAGGAGGAAGTGCACGATACGGTCATCCTCATTGACCAGGAAGACTCGGAAGCTAATGCCACCTCCAACCTACGCTGCATGGGCTCCCTAATGATGCAAACCCTGCTAAAGGACCCCAGGATTCGTGCCATCAAGGAGAGGGATCATTACTGGTTGGCAACCCTTCTTGATCCACGATACAAGGGTAAAGTTGCAGAGCTCATCCTGCCCGCACAGAGTGAGCACAGGATGAAAAAACTTGAGGACGCTCTAAAGCAACACTTGTGTAACACCTTTCCAGGCACTGGTAGATTACCAAGTGCTGACACACGTGCTTCTGAGGCTGCGGATGATCAGAGGAATAGTGGTGAAGGCCAGGGCCGCTTGACTGATGCATTTTTAAATTTTTTTAGTCCTCGACGCCCAGGGACATCAAATGTAGGCACCCATTGCCAGCATCTTCACCATATGGTGCAGGACTACCTAGGGGCAAGGGCAGACCTGGATACCTTTCCAGCAGATGATCCACTGGCTTACTGGGTGTTGAGATTGGATCACTGGCCAGAACTTAGCCAATATGCTATGCAGCTACTAGGTTGTCCTTCATCTAGCGTGCTTTCCGAAAGGACGTTCAGTGCCGCTGGAGGTTTTGTCACAGACAAAAGAGTGCGTCTGTCCACCGACTCTGTAGACCGGCTGACATTTATAAAAATGAATCAGTCCTGGATCAGCAGCTATCAATCCCCTGATGCTGAAGTAATGGAATAGATCGGGGATGTCCTCTTCTGCATTCACAAAACCTCCAACACTGAACTCTTCCACAATACTACAAAAGGGTTACGGTGTGAAGGCACTTGCTGCCATGAAAGGCACAATATTTGGCTGCACTGACGCCTGTGCCAGATTTATATCATTTTAATATTTTGAACCGCAAGGTCCAACCCTGCACTCTTCCACAATACCACAGAGGGGTTACTGTATTATGATGGCACTTGCAGGCCTGGCACCAAAAGCACAATATCTGGGTGCACTGACGCCCATTACCAGATAAAAAACTTTTCAATATAGGACCGCAAGGTTCACCCCTGCATTCTTCCACAATACCACAGAGGGGTTACTGTATGATAGTACTTGCTGGCCTGGCACCAAAAGCACAATATTTGGGTGCACTGCCACTGACGCCTGTATCAGATTCATATCCTCAGAGGGGTTACGGTGTGACGGCACTGTTGCCGACGCTAAAGGACCAATTTTGAAGCACCTATTGTTACTTTCATCCAAAGCCTGCATAAGTTTCACAATAATTTAGCCAAAAAAAATCAGTAAACTTTTTCTGTGCGTCCTAAAATGTCTGCTCTTTTCATACAGACTGCCGCCCCAAGCAGTTGTTTATGGATAGATTAAAGGATAAGCATTTACCGTAATTTTTTTGTTTTTAAATGTTTCTATACATCCTAGAAATCCGCCACTTCACGGGCAGGTTATGGGGACCTCCTAGGCACGAAGGAATTTTTGGTTTTTATTTTTAACCCTTATTTCATGGAAAACTCAGTCCCTTTAAAAATGTTTTTTTTAAACTTTTTGACCTTGTTTCCTGTCCCCCAGGGACCCCATACACCTTTTATGGCAAATATCTAAAAACCGAATTTTCAGCCCCATTGACTTGCATTGAGTTCGGGTTCGGACCCGAACATATGGGAAGTTTGGGTTCGGGCCCGAACCAAACTCGGGGGGTGTTCGGCTCATCCCTAGTCTTGAAGCAGGACATGTTGAATGTGAATGTCTTCCATCTTGAAATGTCTGTACATCACAGACTTGTTCAATTATTGAAGATTGATCACTGGACGCATGCCTCCACCCTTTTTACACACCAGGAACATGGTGCTCATAAAACCTTCCAAAGAAGGATGAGCCGGTTCCATGGCGCCCTTGCGGATCAGATCTTGTATCTCCTCCTGAGCCAGAGACTCCTGAGCATGCGCAAAATGGAGCTGCGCTGGGACAAAATCTATCAAAAAACCTTGGACAGTGGATAAAAACCAAGCGTCAGTCGATAGGCCGATACGACCCCCTATTTTCTGCCCATGAAAGGGAATAACTTTAAATTATCTCACCTGAAGGTCTCCTGAAAGTGGGACCACTGCTTCGTGTCGGGCCACCACGCCATGGTCTGGCTCTTGATGGGAAGAATGGTGTGCTGGTGGACGTAGCGTAAAGTGCGAAGCATTGCCATAATATCACTATCAGGCAGCAGTTAACGCTATACACATACTAAGAAACAGGCGCCACTGAGGATCTCACTCCCCTCTTTCTTCCTACTAAATAGTGAGTTGGGTTGAAGTCAGTCGTTTGAACGGTTTTCTGTCTTGGGGGTGCATAATCAGAGTCTCAGGTCCGTTCTGGTTTAGAGATTAGGCATTCGGGGTACACCTATAACAGGGACCTTGTTGATAGATTACAAGGTGTTGTGGAAATTTTATTATGTGGACATTATATTCTAGGATATGACGTTGTCATCTGTCTCCCTGTGTTGGAATTGAATGTGGTTTTAAATCCAAACCAGCGGCAAAACCGTCAGTATGAAAACCTTCTTTTGGGTATAGAGACATACCTGCTTTTAAGACATTTTAAGCCTTGTCTCAACACTGGTACCGTGTTGAGATAATAACTTTATTTGTCCCCGCAGATATGTCCATAACCCGTAGGAACACGTAGATTGATCTTCACTCAGATACTGATCACTCTGAGCAGTATCTGAATGGGGTCCATATTGACGAGTGACAAGTGACGGGGGATGGGGACAAACATGGCTGACGGGGATCATGGATATGGCTCAGGGATGAGTCATCTCCAGGAGGCCGGTCGGTCATTCTGGTCTACGCCCCTGTCCTTTTGATATGTAAATGTAATTACTGGGCAACCTGGCTTTTCTGTTGTACAGCCAGGGGGCTATTGGGCGTGTGCGATTGTCTAAATAAATTAAAACAATCCAGTGTGTCTGTCTGATTCCTCCTGGGATAGAGAAGTACTTCGTTCTTATACAGAAAGAGCTAGATATAGCGTGTATTTTTATAGTGACGGATTTGTTTGTACTGGGCGCACTTTAATACTGAAGTGTACCTTTCTAGTGCACCAGGACTTTATGCGCAAACACCAAACTTTCCATAACAATTGGCGAGCCTTGTATTAGGAGCTGACATGGATTCCAGAGCAGCTTGCCAAGGGAGGGAGATTGGATTCTTGGTTTTGGACAACCAGAAAAAGCCGGCGAAGTTGGTAAGACTTTCTTTTCAGTTTTTGAAATTTCTGTTGTCCTAGAACCAGCATCTGGTCTCTCTGCAAGCTGTTGCGGTAATCCGCGCCCAGCAAAAGAATCTTTCTTTTTGCTTTTTCACTCTTTGTGTATAAGGACAGGGGATTAATATCTGTACATAGAGGGATAGGGGTATTGGCTGGGGACAGAATCTATATTTTGCAAATCCCTGGTCAATACAGCCAAGAGGGTCTTTGTACGGGGTTTATGTATGGAGTTTGCTGGATGTTTTAAAAGTGTGACTGGGTTATTTTCATAGTGCTGGTCACCGTGTGAAATAACTTTTAGTGTGTAAATTTTGGTGGATCTGAAGTTGATTGTGACGTGTGGGGTGATCATTACAGGGTATCGTTTTTGTTGTAATTGTTTTGTTTGTAAGAGGTGGTTTTGGTTTGTAAAGGCAGCATTTCCCTTCGTTAACATTTGCACAGGAGAAGACCGCAAGTGAAGGATTTTTATGCTGCGTGCTCCAATTTTCAGGGGTAGGGCACAGGGAATAGGAAGAAACTGTTTTGTTTAATTTGGGTTTTTATTGCTGGATTTTGGAGACACCATTTTGTCATCCTTTGTGTGACACCATGTGCTAACCCACCATCTTGTTGAAGCTCAGCCACCATCTTGTTGAAGCTCAGCCACCATTTTGTTGCAGCTCAGCCACCATTTTGTCGAAGCTCAACTCACCATTTTGTCGAAGCTCAACTCACCATTTTGTCGAAGCTCAACCCACCATTTTGTCGAAGTTAAATTTTTGTTTGTTCTCAGGTTTTAACTATTTTTGTATTTTTATACAGGAAGCAGATTTCAGTAAAGCGGTTGCGGTTTTTATACTGAATTTTGAGTTTAAGTAAAATCTTTACTTTGTACTGAGCTTAGTTTAACTTGGTCTTACTACCTAACGAAGAGTTTCTGCACCTTTTAGTGGTGATTTTATTTTTTTATTGGCATTACAGTAGAAAAGGAAAACCTGTCTTTTCTTTTTTTTTTAAAAAGGTAAATATAAAAAAGACCTTTCTCTTTTTATATTTACTTTCCATAGGCAGATTGTGCAAGCGAGAATAACACGCTTTTATGGGTTCATAGTTGCTTTGCGCAGCGAGTAGTTTCAGACGGTTTGTTAGCTTCATTTGGTGACAGTGATTCATGTGTTGTAATGAGGCATTGTACAACTAGCAAATAGACAGCAGAAGGCTATCCCCATTTAACTTCTGTATTGAGAGAAGCCACATTGTTCTGTAGAGAAAGAGGATAGTCATTGTGCTGTGCGGTTTAGTCTGGCGACGCAGTGTACGGGCGAACAGCGTATACGCTTGTGTAGGCATACACTGTGAGGGGTAGAGACCTAATTCGGGAAGGGGGGTAATCTGTGGTTGTTGACTAATCGTTTGGGGCATAGTTCTGTACCCAACCTGTTGGGACAATAAGCCATAGTTACACGTCGCCTCGGTTAGGGTCTCTAGTTGGAGGACTATAGTGATTATAATCTGACAATCCACTGTGAAAGACGATACCAGGCGGTGCTCTCCTAAATTGGTACAGGGTTTCCCTGGACGCAGGGGTAAGACGATAAGCCGATTCGAATCGCCATGGGCAATGTGCCGTCCATGCAAGGGAAGGAAAGCGAGGCTTCCCATAGTCAGACGGCTGCGCAGCACATGAAATCTAGTTTTGGGGCGAAGGCCATGAAACCCCTTAAAGAATGGCATAGATGGTCCAAGGGTACCGCTTGGAGTATCCCTCTGGAGGGGATGTTTGACGCCTGGAGATGGGAGAAATTCATAACTGAGTTTAAACCCAGACTCTGGACGGCAAAGACTTTAGATGTAGCTCAGCTGTGGCTTCAGAAGTCTATTATGGTAAACCGGCAGGGTATACAGAAGGCGGTTTCAGTCCGGAAGAACCGCATTATGTACGCCTGGCCAGAGGGGATAGCCGCGATTGGTGATCCAATGCTGGAAGCGGAAGAGGCTCTTTCTGGGCTAACTCTGCTAAGGCAGGCTGGATCCACCAACACTGGATCTGTTGTTTCATCTGATGCTTCTGCCATCACCAATGTAACAACCTCTACTCTGCTCTCTCCAGCTACCATACCTCTCGCTCCCACAACTCCACCTAACCCTCTCTATCCGTCTCCCTCGGCCACATCTGGGGCGTTTCCTCCTCCAATTACAGTTAATTACGAATCATTTCCAACTGGGGATCTGCAGATGCTATGTGAGTCTAAGGGAATTGGGACCAGACTAAAGAACCGTGGGGATTGCATAGCTGCGCTAAGAGCTTTTGATTCAGCCGTGCCTACCATCTACCCTTCATTGGATGGCTTCCAGACGGGGATGGTCATGGGAAAGGTAGGACACAGCAGTCCAATGAAGCTACAGCCTCCAAGGTATACACCTGGTCCCACTTGTGTCTCTGAACCTGGTACTTATCCAGTCTGGGTGCAACAATACGAGGGTGTTCCCAATGCCGACGGTGAAAGGACGTTAGGGGAGAGGGTGGTATAGCATGTCCCTTTTGCTTCCTCGGAAATCAGAACCATCCTAGCCGAAGTTGGTCCTGATGTGCCAACCGACGGAGGTAAGTTAACCGCTATTCACCTCCTACTAAGAGCCAAATTCTTAGAAGGCATCCATATGAAAATTCGAGACCGGTTATTGTTAGCCAGTCCCGAATTTAGTGAAATGACAATACCTGCCATTCTATCCACTCTCTCCGCTATAGAGAGAGAGGTGGATAGGAAGAAACAGGATAAAACATCCAAAGTCCTTGTGTCACAAGCCCCCGATGCAGAACAAACGTACCAAGATCGTGGGAAAAAGACACAACGCTGGAAAACCAGGACTTGTCACATCTGCAAAAAGGAAGGACATTTAGGCTAGGGACAGATGAGCGCATTTTCTGCGGCCACCGTCAAAATGTACGTCGATGCGTGCGCACGCATTTTTTCACAGAATACGCTTAAGTGGTCAGACGATGCGCAATTCTGGACGTATTTCATGACGATGGGGTGAAAAGAAGTCTAGGGAAATCCGGCTGTTTGACGTTATGTTGGCCGCACACTAGCAGCGTCTGACATCTCCTAATCACGCACACACGCTGCTATGCGGCCGCAGCGCACTCTGTACGTCAGTACAGCGGTTTAACGTTCTCGAAAAACGTTCATTTTCCCTTGCGTTGCGCGGACTTTTGTGCGACCGTACTTCGTATATTGGCTGTCATTGCCCGGCATCTGCTGCTAGTGCGGCCGTAATTATGTGCGCCAGAACGCGCGTTCGCACTGCCTCAGTCTGACCCTAGCCTTAAAGCGTAAGTGGCAGTTCATTCAGACGACCCAACGACTTTGGTCGTGGGGATGGCCAGCCAGGGCTAGGATTCTTCATAGCAACTGGCTAACCGGTGTCAGGCCATATTAACCTGTTTATCGAGGAATTATATCCCTCCCTTGCCTCATTGACACCGGTGCAGCCCGAATGTTCTGAGATCCAGAGATCTCAGAGGCAAGGTCCCCTCTCTGGGGAAGACTATACCCTGTGGGTCTCACAGATCAGACAGTGTCTCTACAGACCACCAAACCACTCCATTGTAGACTAGGGCAGCACACGGAAGCCATCAGGTCTGTACTGGTATCGGATGAATGTTCCCATTAATTTGTTGGGAGCGGATATTTTATCAGAAATACAGGCGATTATTGAGTACACTCCAGCTGGCATTGTGGTAAGTAGCGCACTATCAGAAGAACGATTATGTGCTATGGTAGCATTACCATATCTAACGGAACCAACCTGTTTCCTGGAGTTGGATGTACTGGCAGAGATAAATTCCAATATTTGGGCACCAGATAAGTACGAAGTGGCTCTCCTAACACCCACTAAACTGACCCAAAAACGATGCACCATTTTGAACCCAGCGTCTCTTCTTCCTGTTATGAAGGAGGAAGAGAAGGGGGGAGATAATGGTGTGGGAAAAAAAAACAAAATTTTCCAACTTTTACTAACCATTCTAACCTCAACTTCTAATCCATTTTCCAACCTAGGAGGGAAACACTTTGAGGACCATCATGATTGCTTTTCCTTGATGAGCTCCAAAAATTCCACCGGGTCCAGGAGTCTCTCCCGGACCCAAACCCAATAACCAGTGTCCATTCTATTCAACCAGGTGATTGAGTCGTGCTAAAGAAACATCCGAGGACGGGACCAGAGACGAGATATCTTGGTCCATTCCAGGTGCAGCTGACGACGCCAACCTCTCTGAAGCTCGAAGGACGAGACAACTGGGTCCACGCCAGTCACTGCAAGAAGCTGCTCAACTACATCAAAGAATGAGAAGTGTCATTTTTGTTTACTTGTTTAGCTTAATTTATTTTAGCGAGGGAAACGATGAAAAGCATCCCAATCTTTTATTTAAAATGCACCTCCAGCTAGCTAAGGCAGCAAACAGGACCAATTGATGGGTGTACTCGAAACCCCCCCCCCCTCCATACCATTATACTCCAGCAATGGCAGCCGTCATGCTATATGCAATGTTCACATTGGCATGAAGAAGTACGAGAAATTAGCCAAGACCACCCAGAGACATTTGTCGATAGAATTTAACGATACATTCCTAGAGGGTAACATCAGTTATAGTTTTAATATTAGCTCTGGCTCTTGCGCCTCGCTTGCCCATCCTGTATGGGTGTCTGGGCAATTAGGTGGCCCGCAGGTATGCTTCAACATCAGCTTCGGTGACAGATTTGTGGGATCCTCCAGTTGTAAGAAAGGTATAACAATCAACCTTACTAATGAAACCCCCGATATCTTTAGTAACACCCATAGACCAGATTATATCTGCTGGAAAGAAGGATGCGATGTTCAGACGGCGGGGGCGATCCCCCAGTCTATTCAGTTATTACTGAGTGCCTGAGACCGGCAGAGAAACTCCTCATGTGCTGTTCTGACAGGCCCATATTATTTCCTGTGCGGTTCCGCCGCTTATAAGGTAATTCCCCCTAATACAAGAGGTTCATGTGCTTTAGTGAAGCTTGTTCCGGCATTTTACGTCGCAGCCGATCGAGCGGATCTGATGGTGCGTAGGAAGGCCAAGATGTCCGGGAGAGCTCGTAGGGAACTATTCTCTAGCCACGATCAGGCTTGGGCATGGTTCCCCGCGTGGACTGGATGGGGAATAGAGCTTATGAAGCGATTGAACAATTTCTCCTCTATTGTAGACGAGATGTTCAATGAAACCGTAGAAGCTGTCAGGGAGATCACCCAGGAACAACGACAAATAAAGACTCTGGTATTGCAGGAAAAGATGGCTCTTGATTATCTTTTAGCGTCCAAGGGGGGTTTCTGTGAATTCATAGGTGAGGACTGTTGCACCTGGATAACGGACACCAATGACATGGTCAAAGCACATATGGATAAGGTTAGCGCCCTGCAAGGCAGAGCCAGAGCTATAGCCAGTGAGGGTTGGAATCCTTTTGAAGGTTTGGGAAGCTTCGGGGATTTCTTGTTTTCCATTGGATCCTGGCTAAAGGAAATGGGAGTATATATACTTATGGTGTTTCTGTTTCTATTCCTTCTATATGCCGGAGTGAAATGTTCCTGTTGTCTAAATCGACCGAGTTACCAAAGCCAGAGTAGATGACTACGTTTTCGTTGCCGAGATGAGACGCCCTGAAGACCAACCCATGGACCGGACACAGAGGATTTCAGACCGACCAACAATCGACGCAACCCACCACCTCATGTCCTCCCTCTGAGTCACCTCCCCTAAAGCAGATTCTACGTGTCAAGATCCACGTGTCAAGATTTGTTTTTAAGATTTGCCAAAAAAAAAAAAAAAAATCGGCGTGTCAAGATTTGTTTTAGACTTGCTTTATGATCCACGTGTCAAGATTTGTTTTTAAGATTTGCAAAAATCGGCGTGTCAAGATTTGTTTTAAGACTTGCGTTAAGATTCTACGTGTCAAGATGGACTGTCTGTTGTTTTCTATCATCTGTTTGGTTTTTTTTACATTCAGAACTTTACAAGAGGAACTGTTTCTTTCCAAGGAAGATCGAGATTCATCGAGGGACACTGGGGAGCAAATGACAAAGAGGAGGGACTGTCGTGGAAATTTTATTATGTGGACATTATATTCTAGGATGTGCGTAATAAGTTGTCATCTGTCTCCCTGTGTTGGATTTGAATGTGGTTTTAAATCCAAACCAGCGGCAAAACCGTCAGTATGAAAACCTTCTTTTGGGTATAGAGACATACCTGCTTTTAAGACATTTTAAGCCTTGTCTCAACACTGGTACCGTGTTGAGATAATAACTTTATTTGTCCCCGCAGATATGTCCATAACCCGTAGGAACACGTAGATTGATCTTCACTCAGATACTGATCACTGAGCAGTATCTGAATGGGGTCCATATTGACGAGTGACAAGTGACGGGGGATGGGGACAAACATGGCTGACGGGGATCATGGAGATGGCTCAGGGATGAGTCATCTCCAGGAGGCCGGTCGGTCATTCTGGTCTACGCCCCTGTCCTTTTGATATGTAAATGTAATTACTGGGCAACCTGGCTTTTCTGTTGTACAGCCAGGGGGCTATTGGGCGTGTGCGATTGTCTAAATAAATTAAACAATCCAGGAGCCACAGCTCACTTGGCCACAGGATTTCCAGCTTGAAGCAGCGTGTCTGTCTGATTCCTCCTGGGATAGAGAAGTACTTCGTTCTTATACAGAAAGAGCTAGATATAGCGTGTATTTTTATAGTGACGGATTTGTTTGTACTGGGCGCACTTTAATACTGAAGTGTACCTTTCTAGTGCACCAGGACTTTATGCGCAAACACCAAACTTTCCATAACAATGGGAAGTGGGTGCAGGGGATTGTGTGCAACATAGTCATTATTCTGGGTCTAGTGCAGACGGATAGTGATTGGTAACCCTGCGTCCACTTCACCGCGTCTCATGCCCTCCTGGAGTGACAACAAGGCAAGTGAGTCATTATTCCAGGTCTAGTGCAGATGGGTAGTGATTTTTAACCCTGCGTCTACTTTGCTGTCCTTCTGTTATGGAGGCGTGTACGTGACAGTGTTTATATTGGGGCAGTCACTTTGTTACATCTTGTATATAGATGTGAAATGTTGCTGTGTGTGGGGATGACATGTAAGCACAGACACCATACAGTGGCAAGAAAAAGTATGTGAACCCTTTGGGATTACGTGGAGTTTTGCATGAATTGGTCATAAAATGTGCTCTGATCTTCATCTAAGTCACAACAATTTGAAAAACACAGTCTGCTTAAAATAATACAACACAAACATTATATGTTTTCATGTTTTTATTGAACAGAACCTGTAAACATTCACAGTGCAGGGTGGAAAATGTATGTGAACCTTTGGACTTAATAACTGGTTGACCCTCCTTTGGCAGCAATAACCTCAACCAAACGTTTCCTGCAGTTGCAGATCAGACCTGCACAACGATCTGGAGTAATTTTGGACCACTCCTCTTCACAAAACTGTTTCAGTGTAGCAATATTCTTGGGATGTCTGGTGTGAATCGCTCTCTTAAGGTCATGCCACAGCATTTCAATCGGGTCGAGGTCAGGACTCTGACTGGGCCACTCCAGAAGGCGTATTTTGTTTTGTTAAAGCCATTCTTTTGTTGAATTACTTGTATGCTTTGGGTCATTGTCCTGTTGCATCACCCATCCTCTGCGGAGCTTCAGTTGACGGACAGATGGTCTTACGTTTTCCTGCAAAATGTCTTGAACTCTGGATTCTTCTTTACCTCATTAAGCATTTTGCGCTGTGCTCTTGCAGTCATCTTTACAGGACGACCACGCCTGGGGAGAGTAGCAACAGTGCTGAACTTTCTCCATTTGTGGACACATGAACATCAAGGCTTTTGGAGATACTTTTGTAACCCTTTCCAGCTTCATGCAAGTCAACAATGCTTGATCGTAGGTCTTCTGAGAGCTCTTTTCTGTGAGGCATGGTTCACATCAGGCAGTGCTTCTTGAAACCAGTAAACCCAAAACTGGTGTGTGTTTTTAAAGGGCAGGACAGCTTTCAGCAACACATCCAATAATATCACACTGATTGGACTCAAGGTTGGCTCACTCCTGGCTCCAATTAGATCTTGGAGAAGTCATTAGGCTAGGGGTTAACATACTTTTTCCACCCTGCACTGTGAATGTTTACATGTTATGTTCAATAAACACATGAAAACATATAATGTTTGTGTTGGATTATTTTAAGCAGACTGTGTTTTTCAGATTGTTGTGACTTAGATGAAGATCAGAGCACATTTTATGACCAATTCATGCAAAACTACACGTGATCCCGAAGGGTTCACATACTTTTTCTTGCGACTGTAAACACAACCACAGGAGGACACAATCACAGCATCCTCAGCCAGCACCAGCTTGTAGGATGTGAGGAGCACATCTAGGTGCGGAGCTTCTCTGACCAGCAGGACTTGCGACACAGACCCAGCTTCCTCCTGTCACCGCTCTGATTTATTGTGTTTTATGCTGAAATTTCACAGCTGATCATTTTACTGCATTGTAGAAAATATCTTTTGGCGATGCCATCATTTCTAGAAAGCCGGAGCGTGACCACAGCTGGCAGCATCTCTCAGATTCCAGCAGCTCCTTCAGTCGGGAAAATTCAGCTGAATCAGCATTGCACACTGGTTGTGTTTCCAGCCACGTAGCGGCGTCCTGGTGACAGTGCGGTGTGAGCCGAGGGATTCATTGGATGCGGCAAATATCACCAATAACCTCAGATATCAGGACCCTCCATGCAGGTCAACAAAGTCCTCCCCTCACAGAACGAACCCGATCTGATAGTCTGGATCAGTGATCAAACCACAGCACCTCTGATGTTTCTGAACTGCACATCCCATGATGCTCAGCCAGTCTCAAGTGTGACCAAGCATCATGGGACATGTAGTTTTGAAACATCGGGGAAGCTAAAGATAGCCATCACCGGCCAACAAAGAGCAGTAACTGCATAACCGCTTCAAGAAGCGCCTGGGCTCCGCACGGAGCAGCTCGGCGAGGGCTCCGCACGGTGTTGGGCTTCAGGTTATAACTGGATCTGACACATTAATCACAGAAATTGACATTTACTGCAAGTCAAGGGAAAAAAAAGCTTCGAGCTCACAAGATAAACGTCTCCAAAATAAGGCAAATCATACAAAAAAAATATCAATCCGGGATTTGCTGAAAAAGGTGCAAATGTGTAAAAAGGTAAAAGGCAAAGAATCCACAGAACGGGCGCTGCGTCCGAGCGGAGCAATCCAGATCCTGGCGAAAACAAAACCAGGATTAAAAGAACGTCTTTACACAATGGCCTGTGCAGCACAGATCATCCGGCAGCTCTGCAACGCGGCTCCGCTCAGGCAGGGCTCTCTGCACGCTGCAGCGCAGCTCGGGCAGGGCTCTGGACGCGTAGCACGGCTCCGTCCGGCCAGGGCTCTGGACGCTGCACCGCGGCTCTGCTGGGGGGGGGGCGCTCTCTGGACCCTGCACCCTGGCTCTGCTCGGGCGGAGCCGTGCACGCTGCGGTTCTGCTCGGGCAGGGCCGTGCACGCTGCAGCACGGCTCTGCTCGAGTGGGGCTCTGAACACAGCAGCACGGCTCCGCTTAGCCAGGGCTCTGGACACGCAGCACGGCTCTGCTCGCACAGGGCTCTGGACGCTGCAGTGCAGTTACATTTAAAGCGCCTCTCCATAGAATCGTGTAGAAGGCGAGTGAGCGGCCGCCCGACGCGTCTCTTTCCGTGGTTTTTACGGTTATAGAGTCCCCGGCGGCAGAATCCGGCCACGACTGACATTTTATTTTGTATAAAACCAAAAAAATCTGTTTGCAGCAAATACAGAAACTCCGGCGTTTTACATTCACTCGGCGGAGAATTCACCGGGAGGACGTCGCGACCTTCAAATAAAATCTTCACAAAAATACTCTGTGTCCTGTGTCCGCATGTCCTACAGGCAAGGGGTCTCCTTGAGGATCCGCACTAAAGAGGCGGCGATTGACGAGGGTCCTATGAGTGGACGCACCTGGCTGCGGGTTTGGATCACAAAGTGTTCACGCTCTCTGGCTGCGACGGATCCAGCTCTTCCAAGAAATGTAAAGGAGAAAGTTCTTGTGGTTCCAAAAGGGTCATCTTCCGCGGCGCGGCCGTCCTCCACCCGGTGATTAGGAGTCAACGTCGTCCAGGTCACTTTTACCGTCCCCGATGATCATGGGGGAGTCCGGGCCCTGAATGGCAAAAGAGCGAAATCAGCCGATATTCTGACTGGCACCTCATACCACCACCACCACCCGCGCACCACCACCGCGCCGCAACCCGCACACCACCACCGCGCCGCAACCCGCACACCACCACCGCGCCGCAACCCGCACACCACCACCGCGCCGCAACCCGCACACCACCACCGCGCCGCAACCCGCACACCACCACATCCCCATCACGGCATGTCAACCCGCGCACCACCACATCCCCATCACGGCATGTCAACCCGCGCACACACCACATCCCCATCACGGCATGTCAACCCGCGCACCACCACATCCCCATCACGGCATGTCAACCCGCGCACCACCACATCCCCATCACGGCATGTCAACCCGCGCACCACCACATCCCCATCACGGCATGTCAACCCGCGCACCACCACATCCCCATCACGGCATGTCAACCCGCGCACCACCACATCCCCATCACGGCATGTCAACCCGCGCACCACCACATCCCCATCACGGCATGTCAACCCGCGCACCACCACATCCCCATCACGGCATGTCAACCGCGCACCACCACATCCCCATCACGGCATGTCAACCCGCGCACCACCACATCCCCATCACGGCATGTCAACCCGCGCACCACCACATCCCCATCACGGCATGTCAACCCGCGCACCACCACATCCCCATCACGGCATGTCAACCCGCGCACCACCACATCCCCATCACGGCATGTCAACCCGCGCGCACCACCACATCCCCATCACGGCATGTCAACCCGCGCACCACCACATCCCCATCCCCATCACGGCATGTCAACCCGCGCACCACCACATCCCCATCACGGCATGTCAACCCGCGCACCACCACATCCCCATCACGGCATGTCAACCCGCGCACCACCACATCCCCATCACGGCATGTCAACCCGCGCACCACCACATCCCCATCACGACATGTCAACCGGCGCACCACCACATCCCCATCACGACATGTCAACCCGCGCACCACCACATCCCCATCACGGCATGTCAACCCGCGCACCACCACATCCCCATCACGACATGTCATTTCTGCACAAATCAAGGCTCTTCCTGCCAACAGGAAGTGAAGCAATGAGGACGTTCCTGCCAACAGGAAGTGAAGTAATCCTAAGTACCTCACTTCCTGTTAGGATGTTCCCGCAAGCAGGAAGTGAGCCAATGAGGACATTCCCATCAACAGGAAGTGAAGTAGTGAGGACATTCCCAATAACAGGAAGCAGAGTATTAAGCCCCTCCCTTTACCTGCTGAATGCTCATATCTTCATTCTCATTGGCCGGGCTGCTCTCTGAGCCGTTGCTGCTCCCAGACTGATCCTTCTCATTTAACAAGGCTGTGGCATACGCCAAGGTGTCCTGCACAAAGGGGAGATGCCGCGTGAGACATTCCTGGGCCCCATACAGTGTGTGTGTATGTAAAATATTATATATAATTATATATATATATCATATATCAGCAGGAAATGCTGGCAGAATGCTTGGTTGTGTAGGGAGAGGTATTAGCAGTAGGAAAAGGGAAGTGCTCATGCCACTGTACAGAGCACTGGTGAGACCTCACTTGGAGTACTGTGTGCAGTACTGGAGACCGTATCTCCAGAAGGATATAGACATCTTAGAGAGAGTTCAGAGAAGGGCTACTAAAATGGTGTACGGCTTGAAGGAGAAAAGTTACCAGGAAAGGCTTAATGATCTTAACATGTATAGCTTGGAAAAAAGACGAGACAGAGGAGATATGATAGAAACATTTAAATACGTAAAGGGAATCCACAAGGTAGAGGAAGGGAGTATATTTAAAAGGAAACAAAGTAGCAAAACAAGAGGACATAGTCTTAGATTAGAGGGGCAAAGGTTTAAAAGTAACATCAGGAAGCATTATTTTACTGAGAGGGTGGTGGATACATGGAACAGTCTTCCAGTAGAAGTGGTAGAGGCCAAAACAGTAATTGAATTTAAGCAGGCATGGGATAGGCATAAGGCTATCCTAAACAAAAGATAAATCCAGGTAAAGTATCCATGTAATTGGGCGACTAGATGGGCCGAAAGGTTCTTATCTGTGTGTGTATGTATATTATATATAAATAATCAGCTCCAGCACAAACAACAGACACAAAGTGAGAAAGCGGCGGCCCCTGACCTGTGCAGAGATTGTGCGTTGAAAGGTTTTGGCAGTGGAGGTCTCGTTGGACACGTTGCTCTGAGGGGCCCAGCAATGCTCTGACATCTGCAGGAGATAAAGAATAAACCATCAGACCTCGGGAAGGGGGGGGGGGGACAGGAGGGCAGGGTCTGGGGGTCACTGGATAAACTGCACCAATCTGTAATAACATGCTGTGCGAGTATATCGCTGCACTGCATTCTGGGTAAGCTCTACTTGCTGGAATTTTAATTCAGGGATTCGGAGGCGAGTATTTGCATTTCTTTCCTGCTTTTAATAAACAGTAGCACAGAAAAAAACACTTATTGTGTCCTCCCCCTGTCTGTGTCGCCGTCCCGGGTCTAACCTTGGGTTTTATTCCTTGTATTTCAGATTATTTCCCTGTTGTTGCGCTGGCGTCTTGTTTTCGGCTGCTCGCCGGCCCCCTGTGTCTCCCCGTGCGGCCGGATCTCATGTCGGTTGGAGGACACTGTGACGGCAGCGGATTAGTTTTGTGAACCCATCGTCTGTTTTATTTGAAACCTTCTTTTCATTGGTTACTTGTGTCTTTAAACTCGCAGAGATGAGCCTCCGACTCCCTGTATTAAAATTATTTCATTTTCCCATTTTATAAACAAAAGTTCGAGTAAGACTTGGAGGCGAGTATTTCCCTGCCCTGGCTTTGGTTGGTGGGTTTTGACCTCTGTCATTGCTTTTTTATGTTTGGTTACAGTGGTTATCCCAGTCTACCTCTGCCATCATTCCATTATTTTTTTCCCTTTCTCTGCTCTCTCCGCAGCCTCCTGGAGATCCGGATCTTCTGGCTGCAGCTCGTAGGATTTTTTTGTTTGGTTGTTCAAGAAAGAGGATTTGCTTCTGAGAGTAGCTGGATTTATGCGGAGAGGACAGGGCGACGCCGGGAGGACAGGGCGACGCCGGGAGGACAGGGCGACGCCGGGAGGACAGGGCGACGCCGGGAGGACAGGGCGACGCCGGGAGGACAGGGCGGGTTTCTGGTTAGTTTGTGCGGCCGTTTATTAGAAGCGGGAAAGAAATGCAAATACTCGCCTCCGAGTCTTATTAAAATTAGAACTTTCCATCATAAAACAGGAAAATTCAACAATTATATTGGCCGCGCCATGTCCAACATCCCACGCATGGATTGGAAGCATTGCTATAACACATAGCGGCCCCAAAGGGCAGGAGGAGGAGAAGAGCAGCCTCTGCCGGATACACAACTCACCTTCTTCTGTAACCACTGGACGGCCCAGCTCCAATGATGAGAATTCTCCTTAAAATAATCCTTAGCAGCCGCACACCTAACGGGAAGAAGAGATCATCACCGTGGGGAAACCCTGTGAACATGCGGTGACACACAGCGACCCGCCACCACAAAACTACACACACACAGCGACACGCCACCACAAAACCACACACACGCACAGCAACACGCCAGCACAAAACCACACACACGCACAGCAACACGCCAGCACAAAACCACACACTCACAGCAACACGCCAGCACAACCACCACACTCCACAGCGACACGCCAGCACAAAAACCACACACACAGCGACACGCCAGCACAAAACCACACACTCACAGCGACACGCCAGCACAAAACCACACACTCACAGCGACACGCCAGCACAAAACCACACACTCACAGCGACACGCCAGCACAAAACCACACTCACAGCGACACGCCAGCACAAAACCACACTCACAGCGACACGCCAGCACAAAACCACACTCACAGCGACACGCCAGCACAAAACCACACACACAGCGACACGCCAGCACAAAACCACACACACCGCGACCCGCCAGCACAAAACCACACACACAGCGACCCGCCAGCACAAAACCACACACACAGCGACCCGCCAGCACAAAACCACACACACAGCGACCCCCAGCACAAAACCCACGACACAGCGACACGCCACCACAAAACCACACACAGCGACACGCTATCACAAAACTACGCACACAGCGACACCACCACAAAACTACGCACACACAGCGACACGCCACCACAAAACTACGCACACACAGCGACACGCCACCACAAAACTACACACACACAGCGACACGCCACCACAAAACTATGCACACACACAGCGACACACCACCACAAAACTACGCACACAGTGACACGCCACCACAAAACTACGCACACACAGCGACACGCCACCACAAAACTACGCACGCACAGCGACACGCCACCACAAAACTATGCACACACACAGCGACACGCCACCACAAAACTATGCACACACACAGCGACACGCCACCACAAAACTACGCACACACAGCGACACGCCACCACAATACTACGCACACACAGCACACGTTTACAAGCCAGGACAAACACACAAGACGGGGGACACGCAAGGACAAACAATAGACACAGCATGCAATAACATGCCAGGACAGACACACAGCAAGGGATAACACTACACAGTACGCGTGATACACATTACACTGGGAGGGGATAAATCTCAAGTCATGGGACAAACCAAGTCCTAAAGCTCCGTCACCCCCTCGCTGCCCCGTGCTCCCTTCTGCTCCGTCACCCCCTCCTGCTCCCTGCCCCGTCGCCCCCTCCCTGCCCCTTTGCCCCCTCTGCTGCTCCTGCCCCGTCACCCCTCCCTGCCCCCCCATCACCCCTCCTGCCAACCCCTCCCCGCCCCATCACCCCCTCCTGCTCCCTGCCCCGTCACCCCCTCCTCCCCATTGCCAACCCCTCCCCGCCCCATCACCCCCTCCTGCTCCCTCCCGTCACCCCCTCCTGCCACCCCTCCCCGCCCCATCACCCCCTCCTGCTCCCTGCCCCGTCACCCCCTCCTGCCAACCCCTCCCCGCCCCATCACCCCCTCCTGCTCCCTGCCCCGTCACCCCCTCCTGCCAACCCCTCCCCGCCCCATCACCCCCTCCTGCTCCCTGCCCCGTCACCCCCTCCTGCTCCCTGCCCCGTCACCCCCTCCTGCTCCCTGTCCCGTCGCCCCCTCCTGCTCCCTGTCCCGTCGCCCCCTCCTGCTCCCTGTCCCGTCGCCCCCTCCTGCTCCCTGTCCGGTCGCCCCTCCTGCTCCCTGTCCGTCGCCCCCTGTCCTGTCGCCCCCTCCTGCTCCTTGCCCCATCACCCCCTCCTGCTCCCTTCGCCGTCACTCCCCTCCCTGCCCCGTCACGCCCCGCCCCGTCACCCCCTCCTGCTCCTTACCCCATCACCCCACCCCTCCTGCTCCCTGCCCCGT
This sequence comes from Leptobrachium leishanense, assembly GCA_009667805.1. Lineage (NCBI taxonomy): Eukaryota > Metazoa > Chordata > Amphibia > Anura > Megophryidae > Leptobrachium > Leptobrachium leishanense. Next base: position 4,536,633 of record CM019070.1, on the reverse strand, counting down.
CACCCCCTCCTGCTCCCTGCCCCTTCGCCCCGTCACCCCTCCTGCTCCCTGCCCCTTCCCTACCCTGTCACCCCCTCCCTGCCCCTTGCTCCATCACCCCCGCCCCCTCCTGCTCCCTTCTGTCACCCCCTCCCTGCCCGTCACGCCCCATCACCCCCGCCCCCTCCTGCTCCCTTCCCCGTCACCCCTCCCTGCCCCGTCACGCCCCATCACGTCACCACCTCCTGCTCCCTGCCCCGTCACCCCCTCCGCTCCCTGCCCCGTCACCCCCTCCCTGCCCCGTCACCCCCTCCCATCGACCCGTCACCCCTCCCTGCCCCATCGACCCGTCACCCCCTCCCTGCCCCATCGACCCGTCACCCCCTCCCTGCCCCATCGAACCCGTCACCCCCTCCCTGCCCCATTCGACCCGTCACCCCCTCCCCGTCACCCCCATCGACACGTCACCCCCTCCCTGCTCCCTTCCCCGTCACCCCCTCCCTGCCCCATCGCCCCCCCTGCCCCGTCACCCCCTCCTGCTCCCTGCCCCGTCACCCCCTCCCTGCCCCATCGCCCTGTCACCCCCCCTGCTCCTTGCCCCATCACCCCTGCCCCGTCACCCCCTCCTGCTCCCTGTCCGTCGCCCCCTGTCCTGTCGCCCCCTCCTGCTCCTTGCCCCATCACCCCCTCCTGCTCCCTTCGCCGTCACTCCCCTCCCTGCCCCGTCACGCCCCGCCCCGTCACCCCTCCTGCTCCTTACCCCATCACCCCCGCCCCTCCTGCTCCCTGCCCCGTCACCCCCTCCTGCTCCCTGCCCCTTCGCCCCGTCACCTCCTGCTCCCTGCCCCTTCCCTACCCTGTCACCCCCTCCCTGCCCCTTGCTCCATCACCCCCGCCCCTCCTGCTCCCTTCCGTCACCCCTCCCTGCCCCGTCACGCCCCACTCACCCCCGCCCCTCCTGCTCCCTTCCCCGTCACCCCTCCCTGCCCCGTCACGCCCCATCACGTCACCACTCCTGCTCCCTGCCCCGTAACCCCCCGCCCCGTCACCCCTCCCTGCCCCGTCACCCCCTCCCATCGACCCGTCACCCCCTCCTGCCCCATCGACCCGTCACCCCCTCCCTGCCCCATCGACCCGTCACCCCCTCCCTGCCCCATCGACCCGTCACCCCCTCCCTGCCCCATCGACCCGTCACCCCTCCCTGCCCCATCGACCCGTCACCCCCTCCCCGTCACCCCCTTCCCTGCCCCATCGACCCGTCACCCCCATCGACACGTCACCCCCTCCCTGCTCCCTTCCCTGTCACCCCCTCCTGCTCCTTGCCCCGTCACCCCTCCTGCTCCCTTCCCCGTCACCCCCTCCCTGCCATCGCCCCCCCCTGCCCCGTCACCCCTCCTGCTCCTTGCCCCGTCACCCCTCCTGCTCCCTGTCCCGTCGCCCCCTCCTGCTCCCTGTCCCGTCGCCCCCTCCTGCTCCCTGTCCGTCGCCCCCTCCTGCTCCCTGTCCGGTCGCCCCTCCTGCTCCTTGCCCCATCACCCCCTCCTGCTCCCTTCGCCGTCACCCCCTCCCTGCCCCGTCACGCCCCGCCCCGTCACCCCCTCCTGCTCCTTACCCCATCACCCCCGCCCCTCCTGCTCCCTGCCCCGTCACCCCTCCTGCTCCCTGCCCCTTCGCCCCGTCACCCCCTCCTGCTCCCTGCCCCTTCCCTACCCTGTCACCCCCTCCCTGCCCCTTGCTCCATCACCCCCGCCCCCTCCTGCTCCCTTCCGTCACCCCCCGCCCCGTCACCCCCTTCCTGCTCCTTGCCCCATCACCCCCGCCCCTCCTGCTCCCTGCCCCGTCACCCCCTCCTGCTCCCTGCCCCTTCGCCCCGTCACCCCCTCCTGCTCCCTGCCCCTTCCCTACCCTGTCACCCCCTCCTGCCCCTTGCTCCATCACCCCCGCCCCCTCCTGCTCCCTTCCGTCACCCCCTCCTGCCCCGTCACGCCCCATCACCCCCGCCCCCTCCTGCTCCCTTCCCCGTCACCCCCTCCTGCCCCGTCACGCCCCATCACGTCACCACCTCCTGCTCCCTGCCCCGTAACCCCCCGCCCCGTCACCCCCTCCCGCTCCTGCCCCGTCACCCCCTCCCATCGACCCGTCACCCCTCCTGCCCCATCGACCCGTCACCCCCTCCCCGTCACCCCCTCCCCGTCACCCCCTCCCCGCTCCCTTCCATGTCACCCCCTCCTGCTCCTTGCCCCGTCACCCCCTCCTGCTCCTTGCCCCGTCACCCCTCCTGCTCCTTGCCCCGTCACCCCTCCTGCTCCTTGCCCCGTCACCCCTCCTGCTCCTTGCCCCGTCACCCCTCCTGCTCCTTGCCCCGTCACCCCTCCTGCTCCTTGCCCCGTCACCCCTCCTGCTCCTTGCCCCGTCACCCCCTTCCTGCCCCGTCGCCCCTTCCTGCCCCGTCGCCCCTTCCTGCCCCGTCGCCCCCCCCTTGCCCCGTCACCCCCTCCCGCTCCTGCCCCGTCACCCCCTCCCACTCCCTGCCCCGTCACCCCCTCCATCGACCCGTCACCCCCTCCCATCGACCCGTCACCCCCTCCCATCGACCCGTCACCCCCTCCCATCGACCCGTCACCCCCTCCCATCGACCGTCACCCCCTCCCATCGACCCGTCACCCCCTCCCATCGACCCGTCACCCCCTCCCATCGACCCGTCACCCCCTCCCATCGACCCGTCACCCCCTCCCATCGACCCGTCACCCCCTCCCATCGACCCGTCCACCCCTCCCATCGACCCGTCACCCCCTCCCATCGCCCTGTCACCCCCCCTGCTCCTTGCCCCATCACCCCTGCCCCGTCACCCCCTCCTGCTCCCTGCCCCGTCACCCCCTCCTGCTTCTTGCCCCATCACCCCCGCCCCTTGCCCCATCACCCCCGCCCCCTCCTGCTCCCTTCCCCGTCACGCCCTCCTGCTCCCTGCCCCGTCACCCCCTCCCCGTCACCCCCTCCTGCCCCGTCACATCGCCACCCCTCCTGCTCCGTCGCCACCCCTCCTGCTCAGTCGCCACCCCTCCTGCTCAGTCGCCACCCCTCCTGCTCAGTCGCCACCCCTCCTGCTCAGTCGCCACCCCTCCTGCTCAGTCGCCACCCCTCCTGCTCAGTCGCCACCCCTCCTGCTCAGTCGCCACCCCTCCTGCTAAGTCGCCACCCCTCCTGCTCAGTCGCCACCCCTCCTGCTCAGTCGCCACCCCTCCTGCTCAGTCGCCACCCCTCCTGCTCAGTCGCCACCCCTCCTGCTCAGTCGCCACCCCTCCTGCTCAGTCGCCACCCCTCCTGCTCCGTCGCCACCCCTCCTGCTCAGTCACCACCCCTCCTGCCCCGTCGCCCCCTCCTGCTCCCTGTCCTGTCTGTAGTCACTGTTTTTTCCTCCTGGACACTCGGGGGAGTGTACATTGTATAAATAAACCGCTAGCCTCCGTCACAACCTCAGGACTCACTTCTGGGCGAGGGTGACCAGGAACTTGACGCACTGGTAGCAGCGGCTGCTGTCCACGTGATTACTGTGATGCATCAGAGCTGCGGAGAGAAGCCGCGACGTTACAGAAAACGTACAATAAAGCTGGAAACGAGAACAGCCGAAGAAATGTCACCGAGCCGGCACAGGAGCCACAAGAAATGCCACCGAGCCAGCACAGGAGCCACAAGCCATGCCACCGAGCCGGCACAGGAGCCACAAGCCATGCCATCGAGCCGGCACAGGAGCCACAAGCCATGCCACCGAGCCGGCACAGGAGCCACAAGAAATGCCACCAAGCCGGCACAGGAGCCACAAGAAATGCCACCGAGCCGGCACAGGAGCCACAAGAAATGCCACCGAGCCGGCACAGGAGCCACAAGAAATGCCACCGAGCCGGCACAGGAGCCACAAGAAATGCCACCGAACCGGCACAGGAGCCACAAGAAATGCCACCGAACCGGCACACGAGCCACAAGAAATGTCACCGAACCGGCACAGGAGCCACAAGTAATGTCACCGAACCGGCACAGGAGCCACAAGAAATGCCACCGAACCGGCACAGGAGCCACAAGAAATGCCACCGAACCGGCACAGGAGCCACAAGAAATGCCACCGAACCGGCACAGGAGCCACAAGAAATGCCACCGAACCGGCACAGGAGCCACAAGAAATGCCACCGAACCGGCACAGGAGCCACAAGAAATGCCACCGAACCGGCACAGGAGCCACAAGAAATGCCACCGAGCCGGCACAGGAGCCACAAGAAATGCCACCGAGCCGGCACAGGAGCCACAAGAAATGTCACCGAACCGGCACACGAGCCACAAGAAATGCCACCGAGCCGGCACAGGAGCCCCATGAAATGCCACCGAGCCGGCACAGGAGCCCCATGAAATGCCACCGAACTGGCACAGGAGCCACAAGAAATGCCACCGAACCGGCACAGGAGCCACCGAACCGGCACAGGAGCCACAAGAAATGCCACCGAACCGGCACAGGAGCCACAAGAAATGCCACCGAACCGGCACAGGAGCCACAAGAAATGCCACCGAGCCGGCACAGGAGCCACAAGAAATGTCACCGAACCGGCACACGAGCCACAAGAAATGTCACCGAACCGGCAAAGGAGCCACAAGAAATGCCACCGAGCCGGCACAGGAGCCCCATGAAATGCCACCGAGCCGGCACAGGAGCCCCATGAAATGTCACCGAACCGGCACACGAGCCACAAGAAAGGTCACCGAGCCGGCACAGGAGCCACAAGAAATGTCACCGAACCGGCACACGAGCCACAAGAAATGTCACCGAACCGGCACAGGATCCACAAGAAATGTCACCGAGCAAGCACAGGAGCCACAAGAAATGCCACCGAACCGGCACAGGAGCCACAAGAAATGCCACCGAGCCGGCACAGGAGCCACAAGAAATGCCACCGAGCCGGCACAGGAGCCACAAGAAATGCCACCAAACCGGCACACGAGCCACAAGAAAGGTCACCGTACCGGCACAGGAGCCACAAGAAATGCCACTGAGCCAGCACCAGCAGCTCATACGGCACAGGAGCCACAAGGAATGACCCAAAACAGGACAGCCAGGAATAGCCGGGGGAGACGTTCGGATTAATATAGGTGCCTCGTGATCATCATTTTATCTCAGGAAACGGAGGCTCATATTATAACGCCAAATTCTTTTAATACCACTTCCAGCAGCAAGAAAAAAAAAAAAAAACTTTTTTCAGGGACACCCCTGTAACATGTAATGGTAGTGTCCATAGTCCTGGCAACCCCCCCCTATGAATTGCCCAGCCCGCTCCCAGGATCCTCTCTTTTTCTTGCTGCTTCCAGGAGTGAGATGAATATTTCTCGATCTTACGGCTTTTATTTGCATAAATTTAATTGATTTTCACATAATTTATTAATTGCATGGATTTACACTTTTTTCCTTTGGTATTTTACCATTTTTTTAATTGCTAAATTGCATTGTATTCTCTCAGAATGGATTAATTGCTCTGGTTTACACACATATATATATATATACACACATACTGCTCAAAAAAACAACAATGTAACTGCAAGTCAATCACACGTCTGTGAAATCAAACTGTCCACTTGGGAGCGGTTCTGCAGGTGGTGACCACAGACCACTTCTCAGTTCCTCTGCTTTCTGGCTGATGGTTTGGTCACTTTTGAATGCTGGCGGTGCTGTCACTCTAGTGGTAGCATGAGACGGAGTCTACAACCCTCACAAGTGGCTCAGGTAGTGCAGCTCATCCAGGATGGCACATCAATGCGAGCTGTGGCAAGAAGGTTTGCTGTGTCTGTAGCGTAGTGTCCAGAGCATGGAGGTGCTACCAGGAGACAGGCCAGTACATCAGGAGACGTGGAGGAGGCCGTAGGAGGGCAACAACCCAGCAGCATGGTGTGGGGTGACATTTCTTTAGGGGGGGGGGGTCGCACAGCCCTCCATGTGCTCGCCAGAGGTAGCCTGATTGCCATTAGGTACCGAGATGAGATCCTCAGTCCCCTTGTGAGACCATATGCTGGTGCGGTTGGCCCTGGGTTCCTCCTAATGCAAGACAATGCTGTGACGGGATGGAGTGTCCGCCTGCGGTCCTGCTCCTATCTGACCCCCTTGATGGTGTCCGGCCCGACTACCGAGTGGCTCGGCACTCGGTGTCTCGAGCAGCCTGATCTACCGACCTCTTGTTGGTGTGGAGGTGGCTGCTGGGCTGACTTGAGGCTCCTTTTCCTGGGATAGACGTGATGTGGAAGGCCGCTGAGTGCCTTCTAGGTGCAATGTGATATTCCCTGGAAGAACTCACCAGACAAAGCTGTATGACTTCAAAACAGAAACTGATTTATTACAAGTTTTGGGCAGATCCTTTTATACACACAACACAAAGACATGTCCAGACTTGAATGCCCTCAGACATGTCCAGACTTGAATGCCCTCAGACATGTCCAGACTTGAATGCCCTCAGACATGTCCAGACTTGAATGCCCTCAGACATGTCCAGACTTAAATGCCCTCATACAATACAGGATACAGGTTAATACATCACACTCTAATAAAAACCACACCAGTAAAAACACATCTAAACATGAAATAAAATGTCCATACACTTAAACGCACAACCGAAATATAAAAGGAAAAAATTATCTTTAAAACTGAGTTTTTAGTCACGCAGCTCGCTGGAAGGAGCGCTCAGGTCCATTCCGTGACAAATGCTAGACCTCATGTGGCTGGAGTGTGTCAGCAGTTACTGCAAGACGAAGGCATTGATGCTATGGACTGGCCCGCCCGTTCCCCAGACCTGAATCCAACTGAGCACATCTGGGACATCATGTCTCGCTCCATCCACCAACGCCACGTTGCACCACAGACTGTCCAGGAGTTGGGGGATGCTTTAGTCCAGGTGTGGGAGGAGATTCCTCAGGAGACCATCCGCCACCTCATCAGGAGCATGCCCAGGCGTTGTAGGGAGGTCATACAGGCACGTGGAGGCCACACACTACTGAGCCTCATTTTGACTTGAAGGACATTACATCAAAGTTGGATCAGCCTGTAGTGTTGTTTTCCACTTTAATTTTGAGTGTAACTCCAAATCCAGACCTTCATGGGTTAATCAATTTTCCACATTCAGCGACACAATGTAACGACCCCAGTATTTAATAAGAAGATTTCATTCATTCACATCGAGCAGGTCTTCTGTTTGTGTTCCCTTTATTTCTTTGAGCAGTGTATTGTATACTGTATCGCTCGCCTGCAGTTGACTCTTGTGTATCCTGTATTGTATTTGTTTAAGATCTGGGGTTCGTCAGCCGCCTGCGGCTATTCCGCGTGGGGGGGGGGGCTGATGTCATTTGGTGACCTGAGTCTCTCTGTAATCCGTGCTCCGGCGTTTGGGGGCACTTTCCCCGGCGTCCAGAGCGTCTGACTTTCGGACCCCGGTGTCTGTTTTCACGCTTGCAGGCGCTGCCATCTGTGTTTGTTCACTCTCACGAACATTTTGCGGTTACGCATCGATTACTTTCCATGCACTTACTGCACGCGCGCATCCTGCTGGTCCGTTTTGGAGGCCATTTTAGCGTCCCTACCGCGATTAGTGTTAATAAGCATGTTGGTGCCTGCTCGCTCCGCATCCCAGGAGAGGGATCAGCCTGAAAGCCAGGTGGATGTGTCCAATGGCCCCTCCAGGTCTTCCCCCGCTCCACCTCAGCTGGCCAGGGAATCCTCAGTGCCCCCCACCGTTAGACAGGACATCTGCTGAGGCTAAGTCCCTCACGGACTTTGCTTCAGTGATGGGTACCATGTCTGCTACGCTGTCTCAGCTGTTGGCCCCTGCAGGTCCTGCACAAGGTACTCTTGCTCCTACTGATTTACAACACCCTGCCCAGACCCCTGATGTGCCACAGGCTTCCTATACGACACCTCCTGTGGTGCACCGTAAAGCTTCGGCCAAGACCAAGCATACGAGAGCTCACTCTAAAAAGAGCATATGATGGTAGGGTTACCCCTACAAAAGAGAGCGTGGGACGGCCCCGCAAACGTGCTTCCCCTCAAAAAAGGGGCAAGCATGACAGATCCTGGAAGAGAGCCAGAGCTCAGACAGCTGCCTCCAGCGCTGACACTTCCAGCACCTGGACTCTTTATTCTGATGGTTCCTCCAATGAAAGCTCCAGGGCAGGTTCCCCTGCACTTCCGGTCAAGAAGACCGCCCTGGCTTTGTATTCGTATGCCGCATCTGAGGATGATTTTTTGAGGCTGAATCCCTGAAGCACCCCCGCTCTGCGGAATGGGTGCCTCCTCTAAAGTGGATAAAATGCTGCTAAAAAGGGTTTGAAAGCCTCTCCAACGTAAGGTCCACTCCCGTCTCCGCACAGAGTGTCCCAGACCTATCACATCTAAGAATGTGTTACAGACTCCAGAACGGAGCGTGCAAATGGCGCAATTTATGGACAACACGGGTTGGAACGCCCGTAGGGGAGTAATTTTTCTTTTCGGTCCTACCAGGACAAGTTTACTTGACGTGTTCCGTCCCTTTTCACAACTATTACAGGCTATTGAACATGCACATGTCTCGGGTGTTGCTCCTAAGGTTTCCACCCTACAAGGTTGGGCTCAACGTACTCTTTCCCTCGGGAATGCCAATACAGCGCTGGCTACCGAGCGCAGAAAGGCCATACTGCTACGTATTGATCCAGGCTTGATCTCCCTGGCTTCACATGAACCAGGCCCAGATGCAGAGGGCAATTTTTTTGCAAAGACTTATTTCAGACATAAACGTGTATTCCAACTCCTTCACGACTATCACCAACGTCAAAACCAAGATGCGCAAGATTTTCAACCCGCAAAAAGGAGTTGTCAGGCCGGCAGGCGCAGGGGTCGACTGCCCGGCCGTTCCTCCTATGGTTCCTCCACAGGCCCCTACCAATCAAACCAAGTCCGGTTCTTCCCTCAAGTCACCCAAGGCGGTCGCGGACGTGGTTCCTTCCGGAACTTCTATTCCTCAGAGTCTCGTGGGTGGCAGGATTGCTCATTTTTTACCTGTATGGGCGCAGATTACCTCAGACGCGTGGGTTCTACAGACCGTACGGGGTTACCTCCGAGTTTGTGTCAACCCCGATTCAGTCTGCGCCTCTGACCCCTCACGTGGCATCCGGTCAATGGGCGAGGCTTATAGACAGAGATGCAGGCCCTCCTAAAGGAAGAGGCCATTCAACCGGCTCCTCCGTATCCTCAGGGATTTATCAGCAATGTATTTCTAGTACAAAAGAAAGGGGGTTCCTTCCGACCAGTTATCAACCTCAGGGCTCTGAACGGGGTTTATCATGTACCATCATTTCAAAATGGAGGGAATCCATGGTCTGCGTGATCTTCTCCAAACAGGGGACTGGATGGCGAAAGTGGACATGACAGATGCGTATCTGACTGTTCCCATTCATGTTGATAGTCATTTTCTGCAGTTTCTATGGCAGGGTCAACGGTTTCAGTTTACGTGCCTTCCATTCGGCCTGTCGTCAGCACCATGGTGCGTCTCCAAACTGCTACGTCCTGTCATGGCTCAGTTACGGACCAGGGGAGTTCGGTTGGTGATCTACCTGGACAATATCTTGGTCATGGCGGCGTCCCGCGACAAATTATTGCTCCACTTATAATGGACAGTTCACCTACTCACCGCTCTGGGTTTCCTAATCAAATCAGGAGAAATCGATTCTGGTTCCCACTCAGAACATCGAGTTCCTGGGTTTCGTTATCGATTCTCCGGCGGCATGTCTCAAGCTCCCTCAGCGCAAACTTCAGGATGTTCGGAAGGAACTCCGGAAGACATTGTCATGCCTGAGTTTTACAGCACGTTACTTGGTTAGAGTGATTGGACTTCTGTCCAGCTCTGTTTAGGCCTTCTTCCCGGGCCCCCTCCACTATCGGGCCCTACAGCATCTGAAGACGAAAGCCCTGGTTCAAGCCCAGTCCTACTCAGACCTCGATCAGGAGTCCAGGGAGGAGCTGGAATGGTGGCTCGTCAACATGGAAGCCTGGACCGGTAGAGCCATCTTCGGTTCAGAACCGGACCTCATCATCGAGTCTGACGCCAGTGCACAAGGCTGGGGTGCCCGATGCGGGTCTGTTTAGACCGGCGGGAAGTGGGCACTGGTGTAGAAATCTCTTCAGATCAACTGCTTGGAACTCCTCGCAGGGTCTCTGGCTAGTCGCAGCCTCTCCAGCTCCCGGTCCAACTGCCGCATACTACTCCGCATGGACAACCTCTCGGCCGTACGATACGTCAACAAGCTGGGAGGTGCTCAGTCACGCCCTTCACCGACAGATTCACGTGCAGGCGGAATACCTTCCAGGACTTCACAACACCGTTGCCGACTGGTACTCACAGTTCTTACGGGACTGCAGTGATTGGCGACTTCATCCCTCGGTGTTCTCTCAGCTGTCCGAGCTTTGGGGCTCTCTACCCATGGATCTCTTCGCCTCCCGGCTCAACACGCAACTCCCCCGCTTCTACAGCTGGCGCCCCAATCTGGAGGCAGTGGCGACGGACGCCCTCCTGCAAGATTGGCCCCAGGGTCGCCACTACGCCTTTCCTCCGTTTGCTCTCCTGGGGAGTACTCTTCAGATTCGCAGAACCCAGGCGTCAATGGTGTTGATTGCTCCATGGTGGACCACGCAGACCTGGTATCCTCACCTCCTAGACTTGGCACTGGAATTCCCCAGGTTACTCCCGATGGATCACAGGTTGTTAGACCCTCAAGGCATGCCTCACCTGCTCATTCTGGACAGCCAGTTGCACCTCATGGCTTGGTTGCTGACCGGCGATCCGTCTCTACCGAGACAGTTCCGGGCACTGTTGACTTCCTCCTTGCAGTCTCGTGGGCCCCGGGCACCCATCGAGTTTACGGACACGCCTTGGGCGATTTGGATTGGCTGGTGCCTGGGACGAAGTGTGGATCCCGTTTCGGCCTCTGTCCAATCCGTTCTCCAGTTCCTCTCCGACCAATATGATGCCGGTAGAGCCTACAGAACGCTGAATCTCTATCGCTCTGCTATCTCCGCCAATCATCCTCGTCTGGACGGGACAGAAGTCGGCAGACACACTCTGGTTTGCAGGTTACTTAGGGGTGTTCGCCTCTCCCGCCCTCCGCAACCCCGATATACTTCAGTGTGGGATGTGAATTGTGTTTTTAACTTACTGTTGCCTCGTGGCCGGATAACCTGGCTCTGAACATTAAACAATTATCTGCAAAATTGGCTATGCTGTTATGTCTCATTTCATGCAGGCGTGTCGGATGTACGGGCTTTGGATTTCCACGCCCTGTCTTTCCGCCCTGATTGGGTGGAGTTCCGGGTGTCTAGACGCACTAAACCCCTTTCTAGGAGGATCTTTTATCCTGCCTTTCCGTCAACTCCGTTGCTGCCTGGTGCGTTGCCTGCAACAGTACGAGTTGGTCACAGTGGCGTTGCGTCAGTCTCCTGTGGGTCCCCTCTTTGTGGCCCTGCACCGCCCCTTCCAACCGGAGTCCTCCACTACCTTTGCGCGCTGGCTCCATTGGCTGATGTCCCTTGCTGGGGTGGATGTCTCCATCTTTGGGGCTCACTCCGTGCGGGGCGCTATGGCCTCCCGTGCCCTTACGGTGGGTTGCAGGCTGGAGGACATTATGTCGGCCGCGGATTGGTCACGGGAATCGACATGTCGGGACTTCTATTTCGGCTCCAATGTTCAATGGGCTGCCGCGGTTCTGCCTTAAGCTTTGAACTGGCATTATAATATGAGCCTCCATTTCCTGAGATAAAATTCCGGATTTCCCCATTACCTTGACGGGAAGTCCTAATTTTATAATTTTATAAAGGATAAATGGAGGCGAGTATTATTCCCGTCCTTTACTTCTGACCTGCCCTGTTTGTTTTTCTTTGCATTATTACCAGTCTCCTAATAAACTACTTGAGTACCATATGATTACCTTGTATTGTATTTGTACTTTGCGCGTTTGCCGTCTGTGCGGTTGTTCGCTAGCGGCACTGCGCTCCTGCCGTTTGCTGCGCTCCTGCTATAATATCTATGTGCATCGGTTACAGTTGCCCGCGACTATTTGTCTCTCTTTTTATCTTCCAGCTCCTTAAGTTGCTGAGTTTCCTTGATGGTGCCCATTGAAGTCTTCCTGGCTCCCTTCGCTTCTTCTGATGCGCATGTTTTCTATATTTCAGCCGTTTCAGTTTCTTCTCCGTTCTGGGCTCAAGTTCAAGCGTTTTCCTGTCATCGTTCCCAGGAAAAAGAGGATCCTGGGAGTGGGCTGGACAATTCATTAGGGAGGGTTGCCAGGACTATGGACACTACCATTACATGTTACAGGCGTGTCCCTGAAAAAGTTAGTTTTTCTTCTTGCTGCTGGAAGTGGAATTAAAAGAATTTGGCATTCTAATACTCGCCTCCGTTTATCCGTTATAAAATTAGGACATCCCGTCGTGGTAATAGGAAAATCCGGAATTGTCTGCGTGGAGGACGCTGACGCAACACTGCGAGCATCAACAGTTTGCGCTGGGCTAACGCTATGATTGCACGAGGGCCGAGCGGGCACCCACTTACCCAGCAACCCATTCGATTCAAAGACAAACTTCAGTCTCTTCAGCTGCAGCGCGTCTTCCACCACCTGCAAGGGGCGACACCGGAGGGGGGGGGGGGGAGCGCAGGTTACTCAGCGTTCACCAAACTCTGACCCAGACCCTCACTGCCAGCCTGACCAAGACCCCCCCACCTGAACCAGACCCTCACTGCAAGCCTGACAGACCCCCCACCTGAACCAGACCCTAACTGCCAGCCTGACCCAGACCCCCCCACCTGAACCAGACCCTCACTGCCAGCCTGACCCTCACCCCCCCACCTGAACCAGACCCTCACTGCCAGCCTGACCAAACCCCCCCCACCTAAACCAGACCCTCACTGGCAGCCTGACAGACCCCCCACCTGAACCAGACCCTGCCAGCCTGACCCAGACCCCCCACCTGAACCAGACCCTCACTGCCAGCCTGACCCTCACCCCCCCACCTGAACCAGACCCTCACTGCCAGCCTGACCAAAACCCCCCCCACCTAAACCAGACCCTCACTGGCAGCCTGACCAAGACCACCCCCACCTGAACCAGACCCTCCCTGCCAGCCTGGCCCATACCCCCCCCACCTGAACCAGACCCTCACTGCCAGCATGACCAAATCCCCCCCTACCTTAACCAGACCCTCAATGCCAGCCTGACCCTGGCCCTTGCCTGCCCACCCTTAGGGGGCAGCATTTCACCCAGACACCTGGGCGTTGCGGCCGCTCAGCTTTGGGTCGAGGTAATGCGCGATTGTGTCTTGCCCTAAAACACTTGAAGGGTTAACAGTTAAAGTGACAGAATCACCGATCACCCACCAGAATCTCATACAGCAAAGTGAACGTGTTCTTCAGCTCGTGCTGCGGCGCCGTCTCCAGCTGGTTCTACAGGACGGGACGAGGAAAAACACACGATTACTTCTCAGAAAACAGGGGGGGGGGCTGGAGATCCCAGAGGGGGGGGGGGGCTGGAGATCCCAGAGGGGGGGGCTGGAGATCCCAGAGGGGGGGGGGGGCTACGCTACCATCTATAATCACTCTCAGAAGGCACAGAGCGGCATTCTGGAAATGCAAAGAGGTTCCAAGGCAGGAATTCAGAACAAGCGGGTCGGAGCTGTGGATCAGGCTGCTCGAGACACTGAGTTCTGAGCAACTCAGAGGCCGGGCTGATCCTGGTAAAGGGGTGTCTGGAGAGCCAGGACAGACGGGAAGAGATGGCTTCCCATCAAAGCGGCGTGCAGCGAGATGGAATTCTCACCTTGATGAAGTGGAGCGCGGTGAGCGAGAAGGGCTCGTTGCAGAAGCAGCAGGACACGATCATCTCGATGAGCACAGCCAGGGAACCGGGGAGCTCCCGCAACGCAAACATCACCTGCAGCACAGGATGAAATACGACAGGCGTGAACACGAAGCATCACTTAACCCCTTCCTGCCAAGAGCAGCCGCAGTTCGAGGGACAGTAATCTCTGGGGCGTGTGGAGGAGGGCGAATGGGACTCAGGTATCTGTGGAAGTATCTGGGGACACGCGGAATGCTCCGCACAGCGGGTCACTTTATTGAAATGAAGGATTTTCAGGCTGGGTTCGGTTCTTGGTAAAGGAAGGATGAGGACACGAACGATCACCCGGCACGAACGATCACCCGACAGGGACACGAACGATCACCGGGCACGAACGAACACCCCGACACGGACACAAACGATCACCCGACACGGACACAAACGATCACCCGACACGGACACAAACGATCACCCGACACGGACACAAACGATCACCCGACACGGACACAAACGATCACCCGACACGGACACAAACGATCACCCGACACGGACACAAACGATCACCCGACACGGACACAAACGATCACCGACACGGACACAAACGATCACCCGACACGGACACAAACGATCACCCGACACGGACACAAACGATCACCCGACAGGGACACAAACGATCACCCGACAGGGACACAAACGATCACCCGACAGGGACACAAACGATCACCCGACAGGGACACAAACGATCACCCGACAGGGACACAAACGATCACCCGACAGGGACACAAACGAACACCCCGACAGGGACACAAACGAACACCCCGACAAGGACACAAACGAACACCCCGACAGGGACACAAACGAACACCCCGACAAGGACACAAACGAACACCCCGACAGGGACACAAACGAACACCCCGACAGGGACACAAACGAACACCCCGACACGGACACAAACGAACACCCCGACAAGGACACAAACGAACACCCCGACACGGACACAAACGAACACCCCGACAGGGACACGAACGATCACCCGACAGGGACACGAACGATCACCCGACAAGGACACGAACGATTACCTGACACGAACGATCACCCGACACAGACACTCACCTCCAGCAGATACGGCTTCCCCTCCGGCATAAACATCAAGGCCTCCACCTCGGCGTGCAGCGCTAGAGGTTGCCGAGCCGTGGAGACAGGAAGAGCGCCAGATGCTGCGGAGACAGAGACCTGGTTAATCCTGCAATAACCTCATCGGCCTCCAGGGCTTTATATAAAACGCACGCAATCGTCACCCAGAACCCTTGCCGCTGGGGCAGGGACCCAGAGGGAGCGGCCGCCGGGGCAGGGACCCAGAGGGAGCGGCCGCCGGGGCAGGGACCCAGAGGGAGCGGCCGCCGGGGCAGGGACCCAGAGGGAGCGGCCGCCGGGGAAGGGACCCAGAGGGAGCGGCCGCCGGGGAAGGGACCCAGAGGGAGCGGCCGCCGGGGAAGGGATCCAGAGGGAGCGGCCGCCGGGGAAGGGATCCAGAGGGAGCGGCCGCCGGGGAAGGGATCCAGAGGGAGCGGCCGCCGGGGAAGGGATCCAGAGGGAGCGGCCGCCGGGGCAGGGATCCAGAGGGAGCGGCCGTCGGGGAAGGGATCCAGAGGGAGCGGCTGTCGGGGAAGGGATCCAGGAGGGAGCGGCCGCTGAGGCAGAGATCCAGAGGGAGCGGCCGTGTCTGATCGACACAGAGGACGCGGTGCACAGGCGGCCCCTCTCAGTTTCAGGGTGATCCCTCCCGTCTGTATTTGGGATACTATTAGTAAGTGACTTTATCTAGCGCTTTATTAATGCGCGTTATGGCTTACAGACTGTGCGGTGCGAGGAAATGTCCGAGTGTAAAACCAGCAGAGCGATGGTGTTATGCAGGAAGCCAAACTCTCGCGCCTGGGGGGAGCTCCACCTCCGATTCTGCAGAAACCACAGACACAAAGGCCAGCGTTACCGAGGGAGTGAGCTTACCGCGTGACTCATAACCGTAGCCCCGGGCCCTTACCTGGCTGTTTTGCCGATTTGGCCCGAGAAGGAAATGAATGAAATGTTTGAGAGCCGAGTATCGCAGTAAGAGCTCCACGGCGCACGTGCCTTGCTGGATGGGGGGGAAAGAGAAAAAAAAATAGATTTAATGCATCACCAGGAATTCAGACGTTGCCAAAATCTTACAAAGAACGCTTCACCCGGGCAGCACCGAAACAGGATCGCACATAGCGGCTCAGGGACCATAACTGCACGTATCCCCCCTCCCCCTGGAATCTCGCCGCGTCTCAGCCCTGTCTCCTTCAATCCCCGGAGAGTCAGGATTTTATCAAATTTCTGTATTATTGCAGGATTTTCGGAATGCAATGACAAAAAGTCACGATTTCAATAAAGACTTGGAGGCGAACATTTACTGCAAGTTCCATAGCAGCAAAGAAACACTATAGCAAAAAACTCCCTGCACCCAGGGCACCGCCCCCAGACCCTCCACCAATCCTAACACAGCGATGCCGAGCAGTCCAGCCCCTCCTCTTTCTTTGCTGAGGTCCCTCGTCCCAGTCACAGATCAGTCACCAGATACAAGGGAGGTGCGCCCTGCGCAGGACACCTGGTACGTTCACAGCATGTTTGGGTCACGGCAGACATTGGGGAAATGAGGGGAACGTGTGGATAAGTCCCCGGTAAAGTGCCGGTTACTCTATAAATATCCCAAACACTTACCTTCTGCACAAAGTTGTTGAAGAGGAAGAAGTACTGTGCGCAGTTTTTGCAGTTTTCGGGTACGTCCTTTTCCAGGAGGCTGAGGAGCATCTCCAGCAGCAGGTGGACACCTTTTACCTGGAGAGAGATCACGGCAGACTCTGTAAGCTCACCGGTGGCGGAGTAACTCCCACCACACCCTGTGGGGGGGGGGGCACCATACCTTGACCCTGTGCAGCAGGGCCCCGTCTAATGTCTTCTCCAGGATCGTGGCGACAGCGACCCTGACTTCGCGCACGCAGCACTCCAGCAAGAAAACCCTGCGGACACAAGACACAAGCGTAAACCCCTGGCGCGTCTCACTGACGAGAAGAGAATATCAGCCTCGGCCTGTAACCTCCGGAAAGGAAAGTGACCACGCCGAATTAACTCTTTATTCACCACAGGCCAGCAGGAAAACCTAATGAGATGCGGCCGGCTGCGAAGAAGGAATCGGCCTCTTTGTATAAGGCGCTCTGCTAAGGCTAGGGTCAGACGAACGCATTTTCACGTTGTCTGTGAAAAAGTGCATTCAAACGAATGGACGTATTTTTTCACGGAGTACGCGATACCGGTCATACGATGCGCATTTTTCGTCCGTGCTTTTGTACGGATCATCAATAAAACACTTTGTGCATCTGGACGTTATGTTGGCCGGACATTAGCAGTGTCTGACATCTCTAATTCACACACACACACACACACACACACACACACACACACACCGCTAGCGGACGCAGCGCACTCTGTACGTCTGTACTAGCGGTTTTACGTTCTCGAAAAAATGCGTTCATTTTCCACTTGCGTTGCGCAGCCGGACTTTCGTGCGACCGTACTTCGTATATTGGCCGTCATTGCCCGGCATTTGCTGCTAGTGCGGCCGTGATTAAGTGCGCCTGCACGCGCGTTCGCACTGCCTCAGTCTGACCCTAGCCTTATAGTGCTCGGGCTGACGACACCCGTCTACACAGGGTTTGCTTAATCTGCATCTGCAGCCCAAACTTTACCAGAAAACAGGGAAACAAAAGCTGGACCCTTATACCCCCTGCCATATGGTATGAAGCCCCCCCGGGCTGCAGAGGCTGCATGTTGCAGGGGATTTACAGCCAGTGCAGGGAGGGAGTGTTTTTATATTGCGAGTCATGCGCCCCGGAGAGTTCCTTTACAGAAACCAATGTAAATCACAGTAAAATCTGCCATCAAGCACCTGATGAGTTCTTTGCCCTCAGAGCTCACAAAGTAGTCCACAAGCCACTGGCACGCTTCACAGCTTTTGGAAACCAGTGCATCGATGGTAGCGATCCATTCCTCCGTGTCCACCCTGGAACCGAGAGAGCGGGTTACACAGAGAGTAAGAAGTGGCTGATGTGACGGCGCAGGATTAAAAGGTGGGATCAGGAATCGCCGGCGGTCTCTGTCCTCACCTGAGTTTCCGCTTCGTCCTGAAGTAGGTGTGAAAGAGAAACTGGATGGCGAGCTGCGCGCTGACCCTCGCCATGGCAGGGTACACGGGATGCTTCAGCTTGGTCTGAAAATCACACATTATGAAATGACGGTGACACCGGCCCTCTGGCAGCCATGACAGGTCACCTAAACCGCTAATGCAATGGCTCAACCAACCCTGATAACTCCCTGTACTGAATGACAGGAGACGGTCCTGCGGAGCGACCCGGTGCTGCCAGACTCCCTGAACACACACGCTTCTCAGTGGATGCATTCAGAAAAAAAATGCGTGTGAATCCATTACTGCCACCACCGGCTGTGCCGGATCTGGTTATTACTAACCGCATTCACCGACGCCAGGGACAGCACGAAACTGAAGTAGTCGCTGTTATAGACGTCCCTGTTCTTCATGAATTTCAGGTTCTCATCTCTCACCGTCTGGAAGACAGAAAACACTTAGAATTGATTCTTTGTGTTAACATGTAAGTGTGCTTTTATTCTGTACATTACGGTATTCGGCGCCTGTACTGGGGGTAATATGGTTGTGATAAGACGAAGCATAAACTAAATACATATAACCTATATTGTTGAAGCATAAACTAAATACAAAAACCTCATACATGTAATATATGCGCACATATCTCCACACGTACCATTAGAGATTATCGGATAAAAAGCATATTCCACATATCATAGTACAGCATATATATATATACATAGTATATTCTATCTGAATTAGAGCACAGCTGCCCAGGAAGTGTTAAACTCCATTTTAAATGTTCCCATGTCATTTTTTACGCCGCTTGATGAACGTGGCCCTTTTTTCACTCCTGAATCGTACTTCGAGATTCCGGGTAGGACTAACCACAAGGCCATCGTGACCTGATTAAACTCTTGGCACCATATGTGTGTGTTCTCCCAGGAAGAGTTTTGTTTATCTCTAAACTGTTGATACATCATTCCTGTGGCTCGATGACACTGGTAAACCGATGTGAAACCGATGTTTATGACCGAATGTCAGTGCCTCCTTGCCAAGTCGCGGAAAGAGTGACACGGAACCGAGCCATGCATGAAGAGGATCAGAGGGTAACCACAGATGGAATGCTGGTTTTTGGGCTTGTCCAGCAATAAAACATCACAAGTTGGATTATGATATATAGATATATATATATTCCTTGATAACCACTACAACTTGTGAGTGTGTTTTTCCGGCGAAAGTCTTTTATAGCTGACAGGAAGGGAGGGCGTGTTGTTGTTTAATGAGCTGCCGAGGGAAGGAGCCGCCATTGCTGTGTGCGCGGAATAAAGAAACCTCTGAGCAACAATAAACGTCGTGTTTATTACAGGTAACAATAGTGGAAGACGATGGTTTCCAATTATAAAGTTCCATCGAAATTTGATGAAGCAGGGTTATATGACGGCTGGAAAAATGACATCAGTATCTGGATGCGGGTCTCTGACCTTGACAAGGAAAAGCAGGCTCTTGCGGTTAAACCTTTCCTCCATGAAAATCAGCTTTAAAAAGGATTTTTGGCAGAAAAATAACAGCTTCATCATATGGAATACAAGTGAACCAAGACGATATGGCAGATGGGTCTGTAGTCTCAAGGAAACCCACAAGGGTATTGTGCCCAAAGCACGACTTGTAGCCAGAGGCTTTGAAAAGTTTCACGTTCAAGAACTACAAAAAGACTCACTAACCCGCGCTGCTCAATCTCTTAGGCTATTACTGGCTGTAATTTGTCAAAACCAGTGACAAGTAAATACTATGAACATCAAATCGGCTTTCTTACAGGGTATGCAGTTGTCTAGGGAAATTTACATCAGGCCGCCTCGTAAAGCAGGAAGATAAAATGTCTTGTGGAAATTAAACAAGTGTGTTTATAGCCTTACAGATGCATCATTATACTGGAACAATAACGTGAAAGAAATAATGCTGGAGACACGTGGGAAAATGTCTCAAGTGGAACCAGCGGTATTTTACTGGGTGGATGACCAGTGTAAAGTCGACAGATTACTTGTGTGTCATGTTGATGATTTCCTTTGTGCTGGTTCACACTACTTTTCAACAACTGTCATCCCTATATTACAATCTGCATTCAATGTCGGACGTGAGGAACATGGAAATTTCTGCTATGTTGGTATGAACTTTGTTACTATTAAAAAGGTGTGATACATGTGCATGAGCGACATTGATAACCTTCAGCCTATTCCACTACAAGCAGCACGTGGGGTATAAAGAGATGCCCCTCTCAACGAGACTGAAAGAACAGCTTTGGTCAAAGGTAGGACAGATACTGCGGGTTGCAAAACTAACCCGACCAAACGTTATGCTTGATGCAAGTAGCTTAGCTACAAATGTAAAAGATGGCACAGTCCAATCTATCCATGAGACAAATAAGGTCCTTAGAAAACTTTAAAGTTTCAAAATCAACACTCAGGAAAAAGTGACAACCTGAACTTTGTTTTCAGTGAGGCCTCTTTTCATATCCTTCTCAAATTTTTATTTCAGTTCATCTGACATTAGCCTAAAAGCACTCAATTAAACTGGCCATTTATTATGGCTCTTGCTATGTATGCTTATGTAGGGTCTTCATTTTGAAATCTTCATTGTTGGTTTTTATTTTCTCATTTAAAATATAGGGAGATTTTTAACATGTTAAGTTCACTTTTATTCTGTACATTACGGTACTAGGCTCCTGTGCTGGGGGTAATACGGCTGGCAGGAAGTGCAGGCGGTTGTTGTTTTGTGAGCGGCTGTGGGAAGGAGGAGAGTCTCCATTGCCGTGTGTGCGGAATAAAGAAACCTCTGAGGAACAATAAACAGTGTTTATTTCAAATAACACCAAGATCAGACGTCCTCCCCGCTGGAGGCAGCCGAGCGCCTCCCCGCTGGAGGCAGCCGAGCGCCCTCCCCGCTGGAGGCAGCCGAGCGCCCTCCCCGCTGGAGGCAGCCGAGCGCCCTCCCCGCTGGAGGCAGCCGAGCGCCCTCCTTACAGCGGCTGCCACCACGCAGCTTGTTTGCACCATGGGGATCTCTAGTGGGCTTTGTTTTGGGATCAGAGGAGCACTGCCTGATACGCCATGCTGCAGACCTCCCAGCCAGGAGTTACCTGGTATATTCTGAGCGGCATCTTCTCCACAAACAGACCCTTTTTCTCTCCTTTTCGGACCAGCTTGGTCAGGATGGAGAGACGGTCATTCGTCCTGTGCGGTCGAGGAGAAGATTGGGGTGAAATGTCCGGAGATGACGGCGTGGATCTTATAGAAAGAGATAGAAGCATTCAATACACAGAATTTCACAGCCTCCCCCTCCTGCTCCATTCAACAACTAAAACTTTATTCATTAGGAGTGGGGCTGTGTGTACAGACGGACGCTCGGCTGAGGAGCATGGGAGTTACTGAGCTCCGAGGCCAGAAACTGGTCATTACACAGATCTAATCATGAGACGGGTCCTGGGAGATTCATTCAAGGAAAGTGACAATAACAAACGCTCTAAACACGGCAAGTCCCGGCCAAGGCCTGTGCGAGCCATGTACAGTGAGCGAGCGGGAGACCCGTGGTCAGAGGGCACAGACAAACCTTCAATATATGACGTGCACATGTCTTGACGCTTTGCACCCCTTCCCTGCAGGTCGCCCCTTTACCTAAACCCTTATATATATATATATATATATATATATAATCTCCAGGAAGGGACGGCATATTATAAACATTATACAGGGCGTTGAAAACAACAAAATGGCGCCGCACACTCACAGCGAGAGGTCCTCGGCTTCCTGGCGCACCACACTGACGCGGCTCTTCTTTGGCAAGACTGGAGAGTTCTGGTCAGAGACCCTCTGATAGAAAAGCATGTAGGCATTCCAGTATCTGCGACGCACCTCGGGGTAAGGATTCGCTGCAGACAAACAAGGAGGGTCACATTATGTGCACACGTGCGCCTGTGTCCGTGCGCCTGTGCCCTCGCACGGACCGTGTCTTGTATTGGTGTAATACAAAAGCATCCCTTCCAGAGAGCAGACTTACACTGGTCGTACACCTTGGGCCGATATTCTCCCCCAAAACACTCGTACTCCATGGTCTCGTCGCTCAGATCAAACTCCTCCACCACGGTGTCGTTGAATTTGTACCACTTGCTTTTTCCTCCTGCCCTGAGATATACAAGATGTTACACCGTGTGTTATATGGAGGCACCGGCTGCTAGTCTCGCCGGCCCTGCAGGTTACCCGGAGAAGGTGCAGAAAACGTACAGATCACTTTATCTGGAAACTTCCATCCTCTGTGCCAGGCACCAGGACGTACCATTACAGAAAGCATATGGGGGGGGGGGGGAAATCACCAGGCATGCCAGACCTGGGCGGCGCCCGTCGTGAGAAAGCCTTGGCGGTGGACGTTAGTGAGGCCAAAGCCGACCTTTGCCCAGGCGCACATTTCATAGACACCGCGTGCCTTTCACCCTCATAAGGAGCAAAGAAATCAAGGCCAAATAAAGTGAGGGTGAGGAGACCCCAGCAGGCATATACTGTGACCCCCCCCCCCCCGAGACCCGGAAATACCTGCGGTCCTTAATGAAGGAGTAGTAGTGCCCGGCGTGGGCCTGCCCGCTGTGCACAATGATTCCCACCAGCTCATAATTTTCAGTTGGGGCAACTTTCTTCCTGGGGGAACCTCCGGCCGGGTCCGAGTGCCTCCCGTTCTCCCCCACCTCCGAGGAGGAGTCTTGTCGAGCCATGCCAGACACCGTGTACGGCTCCATATTCAGCATCCACGGGAACTGCCAGAGGAAGCAGGAGGTGAGGACGGACGGACACGCCGGCCCGGGGGGGGGGCATTGGCCTCAGATCTGGAGTCACATTCCTAAATGCTGGATTTTATCTTCCATCCAGACATATTGTGAGGCCGACGCCATGACACCACACAGCTGCCCTCTCGTACAATGCCAGCAGGCCACGAAGGGGCAAATATCTTGTGTTTAAGCAAGGCATTATGGCATAAGTAACCCTGTGGTGTCAATGCAGGGCACAGGGGGGTAAATAATACTGTGATATCAATGCAGGGCACAGGGGGGTAAATAATACTGTGATATCAATGCAGGGCACGGGGGTAAATAATACTGTGATATCAATGCAGGGCACAGGGGGGTAAATAATACTGTGATATCAATGCAGGGCACGGGGGGGTAAATAATACTGTGATATCAATGCAGGGCACGGGGGGGTAAATAATACTGTGATATCAATGCAGGGCACAGGGGGGTAAATAATACTGTGATATCAATGCAGGGCACAGGGGGGTAAATAATACTGTGATATCAATGCAGGGCACGGGGGGGGTAAATAATACTGTGATATCAATGCAGGGCACGGGGGGGTAAATAATACTGTGATATCAATGCAGGGCACGGGGGGGTAAATAATACTGTGATATCAATGCAGGGCACGGGGGGGGGGGGTAAATAATACTGTGATATCAATGCAGGGCACAGGGGGGTAAAGAACACGCTAAGTTCCTGACCAGGAGCCGCAGTTTTCGGGGCCCTTGGTTTACCTTTCTTCACTTACCTTGATTTGTTCGTCGTATTTTATGGAGCGGCCACTCTCCCAGTCAAACCCAAACCTCATTAAATGGATGACGAGGACGCTGGGCAGGGATTTAATGCACGTCCGCTTCACGGTCGTCCTCTGAAATCGGCAAAGAGATAAAAATGAGCACCAGGCGGCGGCTCCGAGGCCACACCAGGCGGCGGCTCCGAGGCCACACCAGGCGGCGGCTCCGAGGCCACACCAGGCGGCGGCTCCGAGGCCACACCAGGCGGCGGCTCCGAGGCCACACCAGGCGGCGGCTCCGAGGCCACACCAGGCGGCGGCTCCGAGGCCACACCAGGCGGCGGCTCCGAGGCCAAACCAGGCGGCGGCTCCGAGGCCAAACCAGGCGGCGGCTCCGAGGCCAAACCAGGCGGCGGCTCCGGAGGCCAAAACACAAAACGTAGGGCAGAAAATTCACAAGAAATACAACCCATTTTGTGTGCCTTTGCATAAAGCTGCTCAGGCTGGCGAGGGTCTCGGAAACCTGGCATCTTATTGCATTGGCACAATGCGTTTACCTCTTCACAACGGAAAAGCCGGCGCAGACGCCAGACTGACCTTTTCTTTGCATTTCTCGCAGTAGTAAGCGTTGCTCCCCTCCAGGACCTCTCCCCGCACAAACTGATCGAGCGAGATCTCCAGGCTCTGACACGACGTCACCCCCAGGTTCAGAGCCATGAAAGCCTCCTCTCGCTCGTACCTGCACGATGAAACCAGGTAAGGGTGAGAAGAAACCGCAGTTCGCAGGAGCCTCTACATGCATCTCATTAATGCCACGGCCGATACCCTGTAGGCGGACGATGCCGGGAGCTCCAGGAATAGATGGGTCTGCACTATTCAGCGCGATTACACCACGGCCGGTACCCTGTAGGCGGGTGATGCCAGGAGCCAACACTGTGGCCGGGCACCCTGCAGGCGGGCGATGCCAGCACTAATTATCTCATTAACGCTGCGGCCGGGCACACTGCAGGCGGGCGATGCCAGGAGCGGTGGAGCCAGCACTATTCATCGCATTAATGCCACGTGTAAAGTGACGGAGCGGGTGCTCAGTGATTGGGAAACAGACCTGTGGGGACAATCCTTACAGATCTTCTGGTCAGAGTAGATTCCTTGAAAAGTGTTCTTGAATATTTGTTCTCGTGCGATTTTCTAAAAGAAAAATATAAAAGAATGGAAACAAAGTGCGTGCGGAAACATGAATTTACCAGATCAGGGAATAAATTGGGTCTACAGCGACATCAAAGACGAGACCTGGAGGCCGAGACGCAGCGACGACTTAATCAGCTGATACAGAGAAAGAGCTTTTAATAAAATGTATTGAAGTCTAACGGTTTCCCCTAATAAATAATATAACCATACGGCAGCCTAAGATCATCGAGAGGATGGAGGCACAGAGTATTGGGATGGAGCCGAGGTGCCTGTGGAACCAAGCCGGGGGTTATGACGAGGAAAGCTTACCTTCAGATATTCATCCAGCTGGTCTATGAGGCTGGTGAAGAACTCGTAGGCGTCCTGCTGCTCCCGCACATACAGCTCCTTGTTCCACATCTTGAAGATCTAATCATCAATACAGAATATATCCCTCAACTCATCGGAGATCCCATCTGAAGCCACAAACACAACTTGTTGGTGTGAGACCACCAAACCTTTGCAGATCAAGCCTGAGGGCACTAAAGCCCCCAGGATCACATCCGATGCCAACAAACCCACCTCATATCAAGCCTGAGGGCACCAAATCCCCAAGATCACAACCACTGCCACCAGCCCACCCCATATCAAGCCTGAGGGCACCAAAGCCCCAAGATCACAACCACTGCCACCAGCCCACCCCATATCAAGCCTGAGGGCACCAAAGCCTCCAAGATCACATCCGATGCCACCAAACCCACCCCATATCAAGCCTGAGGGCACCAAAGCCCCCAAGATCACATCCGATGCAACCAAACCCACCATCAAGCCTGAGGGCAACAATGCCCCCAAGATCACATCTGATGCGACCAAACCCACCCAATATCAAGCCTGAGGTCACCAAAGCCCCACAGATCACATCCAAGAGCACCAAAGTCCCCAAGATCACGTCCGAGGACACCAAACCCATCTCAGATCCCGTCAGCGGCCAACAAAGCCCCCGATCACATCAGATTGCCATCAAAACCACTCAAGATAATGTCCATGACCACTGAACAGTCCCTAGATCATGTCTGAGGCCACCATACCCTCCTACTCCCAGGGAAAAACCAATAAAATAGCAATTAATCTTCATCTGCTGAAACCTCATGAATTCATTAAGAAAATACTATTAATAGGTTACAGTCACAAGCATTTATAAAGCGCCAACAAGTTCCGTAGCGCTGTACAATGTGAGAGAAAAACAAATATACATAGACGGGACCCTGCTCAAGAGCTTACAATCTAAGATGAGGGTGAGTAGAGGGCATGAAGTATAGGGTGCATGTGGACTGTGTGGGAAGATGGAGCAGGAAATAAACCATTGGGAATCATGGAGTGAGCTGATAGGCTTCTCTAAAGTAATGTGTTTTCAGAGACTCCTTGAAGGACTGGAGAGACGGGGAGAGTCTAATGTTGTGGGGGAGGGAGTTCCATAGAAAGGGGCAGCTTGGGAGAAGTCCTGAAGGCGAGAGTTGGGCGTGCGGGTACGTGAAGCTGATCGTATCAGATCACTGGCCGAGCGAAGTGGTCAGGATGTAGCTGTTAATAAGGGAGGAGATGTAGGCAGCGGCGCGGTTATGGAGAGCTTTGTATGTGACCAATATAATGAATTGGATTCGAAAGGAAACCGGAGCCATTGTAGAGACTGACAGAAGGGGTGAGGTGTGAGAGGTGCGGGATGTGAGGTGTAGGAGTCTGGCACAGGCATTCATTACAGACTGCTGAGGGAGAATCTGGGATTTTTTAAGGCCAGAGAGAAGGAGGTTACAGTAGTCAAGGCGGGAGATAATAAGAGCTTGGATGAGCATTTTAGCAGAGTCTGGAGTAAGAAAGGGGCGGACGCGCACAGTGTTTTTTAGGCGGAAGTAGCAAGATTTGGTTAGTGACTGAATGTGAGGAGTAAAGGATAGATTGGAGTCTGAGAGGACCCCCGAAACAAGGAGCCCGAGAGGTAGAAGTAATGGTGGCACCATTCACCTGAAGAGAAATGGGCGCAGGAATGGAGGATTTAGAGGGAGGGAAGATGAGAAGTTCAGTTTTAGAGAGGTTTAAAGGGATACTCTAGGCAACATGACCACCTAAGCTTTTTTAGTTGGTCATGATGCCCTGAGTATGCCCCTGCCTGTCCCCCCTCCCTCCGCTCAGCCGATCGGCTGAAACAGCTGAGAGACGCGGAGGACTTTACTCCGCCCTCCCAGCTGTCAGTCAGCAGAGCGGGATTCATATTTCTCGCTTCTGCCGACTATTGCCGAGTAGGAGACGTCATCGCGCTTTCAGCTTTCAGCACGATGACGTCTCCAACTCACAGCAGCAGCTGGCGGCAGCGAGGCGCCAGCATAGTCTGCGGCTGGGATTAGTGTTGTGCGCATCCTCTTGCGCGTAACACTAATCCAAGAAGAAGAGGAAGCCTGCTGATTGGCTGGTTTACATGAGAGGCGCGCATGCACACTTCTCACGTAAACCATAAGCCAAGTTACAGATTTAGAAGGAGGACGGGAGCGGAAGAGGAGGGAGAGGAGTACAAAAAAAAAAAAAAAGACGCTGTTGGAAACAAGTGGATTTTAGGGTAAGTATTACAGTGTAAAAAAAATAAAAAATCCCTACCTAGTTATTGAGGGACTAGGTATATTTTAATATAAAAAATGGGGATTTTTGCTTAGAGTGACCCTTTAAGCTTTAGGAAATGGGAGGTCATCCAGTCAGAGACAGCTGATAGGCCGGCAGTAACACGGTCCAGCACAGAAGGAGAGAGATCGGGGGAAGAAAAGTAGATTTGGTCTGGATTGAAACTTTAAGGCCCCGTGGCACCCTGACCAGCCTCGTGGCAAACCCACCACCCTGACCAGCCTCGTGGCAAACCCACCACCCTGACCAGCCTCGTGGCAAACCCACCACCCTGACCAGCCTCGTGGCAAACCCACCACCCTGACCAGCCTCGTGGCAAACCCACCACCCTTGTGGCAAAACCACCACCCCGACCAGCCTCGTGGCAAACCCACCACCCTGACCAGCATCGTGGCAAACCCACCACCCTTGTGGCAAAACCACCAACCCGACCAGCCTCGTGGCAAACCCACCACCCTGACCAGCCTCGTGGCAAACCCACCACCCTGACCAGCCTCGTGGCAAACCCACCACCCTGACCAGCCTCGTGGCAAACCCACCACCCTGACCAGCCTCGTGGCAAACCCACCACCCTGACCAGCCTCGTGGCAAACCCACCACCCTTGTGGCAAACCCACCAACCCGACCAGCCTCGTGGCAAACCCACCACCCTGACCAGCCTCGTGGCAAACCCACCACCCTGACCAGCCTAGTGGCAAACCCACCACCCTGACCAGCCTCGTGGCAAACCCACCAACCCGACCAGCCTCGTGGCAAACCCACCAACCCGACCAGCCTCGTGGCAAACCCACCACCCAACCAGCCTCATAGCGAACCCACCACCCAACCAGCCTCATAGCGAACCCACCACCCAACCAGCCTCATAGCGAACCCACCACCCAACCAGCCTCATAGCGAACCCACCACCCAACCAGCCTCGTAGGGAACCCACGACCCAATGTCAAAAGAACCCACCTTCCAGAAGTTCTCAGGCACGTAGTACTGCAGCTTGCTCTCCATCAGGTGGCCAAACAGCGACTGCACCTGGTAAAAGACACTGTCGTCTGGGTTGTCCGTTTCGTCCTCCATGGAAAGCAAAGCCTGAAAGTAAAAATGAGTAATGATGTGTCCAATGGATGGAGCAGCACAAGAGGCGTCCAGGAGGGGACAATGTGTATGCACGAGCTCAGCGACAGCAAGATGCACTTTATTCATCCTACAACGCAGACTCCATTCCACGTTACGGAGATCTCACTGGGATAGAACTGTAACACTTCAATGTTGTTGAACCCAGGACATACTTGAAAACAAAAGAAATCTCAATGTATCCTTCCTGGTAAAATCCTTTATAAATAACACACCGTCACATCCCAATATACATCGCCACACCACGACACATCCCAATATACACCGTCACACCACGACACATCCCAATATACACCGTCACACCACGACACATCCCAATATACACCGTCACACCACGACACATCCCAATATACACCGCCACACCACGACACATCCCAATATACACCGCCACACCACGACACATCCCAATATACACCGCCACACCACGACACATCCCAATATACACTGTCACATCCCAATATACACCGCCACACCACGACACATCCCAATATACACCGCCACACCACGACACATCCCAATATACACCGTCACACCACGACACATCCCAATATACACCGTCACACCACGACACATCCCAATATACACCGTCACACCACGACACATCCCAATATACATCGCCACACCACGACACATCCCAATATACACCGTCACATCCCAATATACAGTCACATCCCAATATACAGTCACATCCCAAATATACAGTCACACCACGACACATCCCAATATACACCGTCACACCACGACACATCCCAATATACATCGCCACACCACGACACATCCCAATATACACCGTCACACCACGACATCCCAATATACACCGTCACACCACAAAACATATCCCAAATATACACCGGCACATCCCAATATACACCGTCACACCACGACACATCCCAATATACATCGCCACACCACGACACATCCCAATATACACCGTCACACCACGACATCCCAATATACACCGTCACACCACAAAACATATCCCAAATATACACCGGCACATCCCAATATACACCGTCACACCACAAAACATATCCCAAATATACACCGGCACATCCCAATATACACCGTCACACCACGACACGCCAATATACACCGTCACACCACGACACATCACGTCACATCACGTCACATCCCAATACACACCGTCACACCCCAACACACGCCAATATACAACGTCACACCACGACACATCCCAATATACACCGTCACCCCCAATATACACCGTCACACCACGACATCCCAATATACACCGTCACATCCCAATATACACCGTCACACCCCAATATACACCGTCACACCCCAATATACACCGTCGCATCCCAATATACACCGTTGCATCCCAATATACACCGTCACACCACGACACATCCCAATATACACCATCACACCACGACACATCCCAATATACACCATCACACCCCAATATACACCGTCACACCACGACATCCCAATATACACCGTCACACCAATATACACAGTCATACCCCAATATACACCGTCACACCACGACACATCCCAATATACACCGTCACATCCCAATATACACCGTCACACCCCAATATACACCGTCACACC
The DNA here is from genome assembly GCA_009667805.1 of Leptobrachium leishanense. NCBI lineage: Eukaryota > Metazoa > Chordata > Amphibia > Anura > Megophryidae > Leptobrachium > Leptobrachium leishanense. The sequence goes on along the minus strand of CM019070.1, from coordinate 4,506,489 downwards.
CCAATATACACCGTCACACCCCAATATACACCGTCACACCCCAATATACACCGTCACACCCCAATATACACCGTCACACCCCAATATACACCGTCACACCCCAATATACACCGTCACACGACACATCCCAATATACACCGTCACACCCCAATATACACCGTCACATCCCAATATACACCGTCACATCCCAATATACACCGTCACACCACGACACATCCCAATATATAGATCGTCACACCCCAATACACTGTCACACCACGACACATCAATATACACCGTCACACCCCAACACATCCCAATATACACCGTCACACCACGACACATCCTAATATACACCGTCACATCCCAATATACACCGTCACACCATGACACATCCCAATATACACCGTCACATCCCAATATACATTGCCACACCACGACACATCCCAATATACACCGTCACACCACGACACATCCTAATATACACCGTCACATCCCAATATACACCGTCACACCATGACACATCCCAATATACACCGTCACATCCCAATATACACCGTCACACCATGACACATCCCAATATACACCGTCACATCCCAATATACACCGTCACACCACCACACATCCCAATATACGTCACACCACGACACATCCCAATATACGTCACACCACAATATACACCGTCACACCCAAATATACACCGTCACACTACAACACATCCCAATATACACCGTCACATCAATATACAGTCACACCACGTCACATCCCAATATACACCGTCACATCCCAATATACATCGCCACACCACGACACATCCCAATATACACCGTCACACCACGACACATCCCAATATACACCGTCACATCAATATACAGTCACACCACGTCACATCCCAATATACACCGTCACATCCCAATATGCACCGTCACATCCCAATATGCACCGTCACATCCCAATATGCACCGTCACATCCCAATATGCACCGTCACATCCCAATATGCACCGTCACATCCCAATATACACGTCACATCCCAATATGCACCGTCACATCCCAATATACACGTCACATCCCAATATACACGTCACATCCCAATATACACCGTCACATCCCAATATACACCGTCACACCACGACACATCCCAATATACACCGTCACACCACGACACATACCAATATACACCGTCACATCCCAATATACACTGTCACACCATGACACATCCCAATATACACCATCACACCACGACACATCCCAATATACACCGTCCCATCCCAATATACACTGTCACACCATGACACATCCCAATATACACCGTCACACCACGACACATACCAATATACACCGTCCCATCCCAATATACACTGTCACACCATGACACATCCCAATATACACCGTCACACCACGACACACCCCAATATACACCGTCACATCCCAATATACACCGTCACATCCCAATATACACCGTCACATCCCAATATACAGTCACATCCCAATATACACTGTCACACCATGACACATCCCAATATACACCGTCACACCACGACACATACCAATATACACCGTCCCATCCCAATATACATCGTCACACCATGACACATCCCAATATACACCGTCACACCATAACACATCCCAATATACACCGTCACATCCCAATATACATCGTCACACCATGACACACCCCAATATACATGTAGTTCTGTTTTAAAACATATGAAAAAAAAGGTCATCTGTGCTTATTCCTATTTTATCGTGTGAAACAAAACAGAGGCTTTGGTTTCTAGTAATGGCCACTAAGAGAGTAAGCTCACCTACCAACGTCACGGCGCCTCTAGTGAAGGCGAGTCCTATCCAAAAATGAAGCCACAGGCTGCTGCGTAGAAATCCATAACTGCTCATGCTGCTTGTCAGTCATGAGGTAAACTGGTGGTCTTTTATTTAAGCTCCCCCAGAAACAAATCCACCTTGGGATCAAAAAACAAAGACACGGAACGGAACATGCTGCAATGCTGACCAGGCTGGAGGTACAAACATATATAGTACAGGAGGGGTGGGGTCGTGCCTTTTCCCTAATGGGGCGGCTACAACCACCAAATGTATCCAGCCCAGCAACATGTATAAAACATAAGAAAAAAAGGTGTCATCTGCACTTATTCCTATTTACACTATGTGAAACAAAACACAATTCGAGGCTTTGAGGTGCCGTGACGTTGGCAGGTGAGCTTACTCTCAGTGCCCATTGAAAGAAACCAAAGCCTCTGAGTTTTGTTTCACACGATGTAATAGAATAAGCGCAGATGACACCTTTTTTTCTAGTTATGTTTTATACATGTTGCTGGGCTGGATACATTTGGTGGTTGCAGCCGCCCAATCGGGAAAAAGGCACGACCCCGCTCCTCCTGTACCCTGTAGTTCTGTTTTGTTGTTCTAGCACCTCCAGCCAGCAGGTGGAGCTGTGTAGCATTGAGCTCCTAGGTAGGGCTTCCCTTTGAAAGGTGATAGAGACACTATGTACTCTCAGAAGCTGCAGCTACACGTATTGCAGATAATCACATATTGGGGCATCGTCTGGGAGTACAGTTTAGAATACTGTTAGATTATAGAGGTTTATGTTCATCCGTGCCTTTCTTAAATCTATTTAAGTTTATTTCTCCTGTAGTTTTAGGCAGAGGTCCCAGCGTCCGTCGCAGTGTTGTGACACTTTGACGGCGCAGGCCACACGCGGTGGTGTGCGCACAAATTGTAGGATAGCTTGTAGGATCTGTAACTCGCCAGAGTGGTGATTGAATTGTTAATATTGAAGTCCAGTATATGTGATTGAAACTGCAGATCAAATCAACTTGGGTTTATCATCGAATTAATGATTCCAGACTTGTTTCTGTATTCATAACTAAATTTTATATGCATTGATTAATTATGGGATGATATGCTGTGCTGTATTCTAGTTCTATCTAGATAATTTCTAGAAGTTGAATCTCTAGAGGGTGAGGGAATCCCTGCAAAGTATCGGAATATTATTTTGATAAAGATCTTATTTAAAGCAACATATTATTCTGGTGAAAATCTGACTGTCACGTTTCCTCGTGCCAGCCGTGTCCCCCTGCCCTCTGTATTCATGTATGCCTGTGCAGGCCTGGACCTATGCTGCTATTGCCTGGGTAGCAGCCCAGGGGTTAATTGCTTCTCGGCTGATAAGCTCATCTGTTGGCCCTTGTGTGCTGATCTCCTCCCTATTTCATGCAATGAGCACATTATCCATTGCTTGGTCATTTGCTTCCCTCTGCCTGCTTTCCAGTGCTGCTGTGTTCTAGAGCTCCCTGCTCTTATTCCAGTCCTAGTTTGTATTTCTTGTTCTGTTTATTTCTTTGGTTTTGCCTTCCCTGTCTTTCGAGCCGTTGCATATACAGTATTTCATGTTCTTGGTTTAGGTCTAGTTATTCCTGTGCATTTCAGGTCATAGTTGTTTCCCCTCGCTGTGTTTTGGGTTTTCTGTTTATGTTATATGTATTCTGATTCCCTGATTCTGACCTCTTGGCTTGTATGACTTCCCTCCCGGTTCTGATTCCTGCATCCTGTGTGACGTTCCGGTTCTGGCTTCCTGACCCCTGGCTACCATTAGTACTACTCTCTCATTTAATCCTCGTCTGTACCGTTTATATTGACTCCTGCCATCTGTATATATCAATAGACTCGGCACAGCTTCACGGTAATCTTTTCTATAGAGCAGATCCGGCTATCTCCAAAGACCGGTCTATCAGGTCAGGGCTGCTGAGGTATTCGCTGTGCAGAGGTCTTTTGCTTACACTGTATCACTGTGTTGTTCTGTTATCTGTTTGCTTATTGGGGGCTTTCCCATGTACCAGGGCCTCACCTTGGCGCGTGCCAGGTGCCCCCAGTGTGACACTGACAATGGGGAGACACAATTAATGAACTGCTAAGTACATGCTTTGATGCTCATATATATATATATTTTCATGAGCTCTGTGATGCAGTTCTTTGAATTGCTGGGTTGAGTAAATGACGTCTGCAAATATATATATATATCCGAAATTGTTGGCACCCAGAAATTTTTCCAGAAAATCAACTATTTCTCACAGAAAAGTATTGCAGTAAGACATGTTTTGCTAGACACATGTTTATTCCCTTTGTATGTATTGGAACAAAAAAAAGGAGGAAAAAAGCAAATTGGACATAATGTCACAAAACACCAAAAATGGGCTGGACAAAATTCTTGGCACCCTTTCAAAATTGGGGATAAATAAGATTGTTTCAAGCATGTGATGCTCCTGTAAACTCACCTGGGGCAAGTAACAGGTGTGGGCAATATAAAAATCACACCTGAAAGCAGATAAAAAGGAGAGAAGTTCACTTAGTCTTTGCATTGTGTGTCTGTGTGTGCCACACTAAGCATGGACAACAGAAAGAGAAGCGAACTGTCTGAGGACTTGAGAACCAAAATTGTGGAACAATATCAACAATCTCAAGGTAACAAGTCCATCTCCAGAGATCTAGATTTGCTTTTGTCCACAGTGCGCAACATTATCAAGAAGTTTGCAACCCATGGCACTGTAGCTAATCTCTCTGGGTGTGGACGGAAGAGAACAATTGATGATAGGTTGCAACGCAGGATAGTCCGGATGGTGAATAAGCAGCCCCAAACAAGTTCCAAAGAAATTCAAGCTGTCCTGCAGGCTCAGGGAGCATCAGTGTCAGCGCGAACTATCCATCGACATTTAAATGAAATGAAACGCTATAGCAGGAGACCCAGGAGGACCCCACTGCTGACACAGAGACATAAGAAAGCAAGACTACAGTTTGCCAAAATGTACTTGAGTAAGCCAAAATCCTTCTGGGAAAACGTCTTGTGGACAGATGAGACCAGGATAGAGCTTTTTGGTAAAGCACATCATTCTACTGTTTACCGAAAACCGAATGAGGCCTACAAAGAAAAGAACACAGTACCTACAGTGAAATATGGTGGAGGTTCAATGATGTTATGGGGTTGTTTTGCTGCCTCTGACACTGGGTGCCTTGAATGTGTGCAAGGCATCATGAAATCTGAGGATTACCAAAGGATTTTGGGTCGCACTGTGGAGCCCAGTGTCAGAAAGCTGGGTTTGCGTCCGAGATCTTGGGTCTTCCAGCAGGACAATGACCCCAAACATACATCAAAAAGCACCCAGAAATGGATGGCAACAAAGCGCTGGAGAGTTCTGAAGTGGCCAGCAATGAGTCCAGATCTAAATCCCATCGAACACCTGTGGAGAGATCTTAAAATTGCTGTTGGGAAAGGGCGCCCTACCAATAAGAGAGACCTGGAGCAGTTTGCAAAGGAAGAGTGGTCCAAAATTCCGTGTGAGAGGTGTAAGAAGCTTATTGATGGTTATAGGTCAGAGGATCTAAGAGTAAGTAGTCAATGTAATAGAGCAGCAGGAAATGCTGGCAGAATGCTTGGAAATGCTGGCAGAATGCTTGGTTGTGTAGGGAGAGCCTGTATTAGCAGTAGGAAAAGGGAAGTGCTCATGCCACTGTACAGAGCACTGGTGAGACCTCGCTTGGAGTACTGTGTGCAGTACTGGAGACCGTATCTCCAGAAGGATATAGACATCTTAGAGAGAGTTCAGAGAAGGGCTACTAAAATGGTGTACGGCTTGAAGGAGAAAAGTTACCAGGAAAGGCTTAATGATCTTAACATGTACAGCTTGGAAAAAAGACGAGACAGAGGAGATATGATAGAAACATTTAAATACGTAAAGGGAATCCACAAGGTAGAGGAAGGGAGTATATTTAAAAGGAAACAAAGTAGCAAAACAAGAGGACATAGTCTTAGATTAGAGGGGCAAAGGTTTAAAAGTAACATCAGGAAGCATTATTTTACTGAGAGGGTGGTGGATACATGGAACAGTCTTCCAGTAGAAGTGGTAGAGGCCAAAACAGTAATTGAATTTAAGCAGGCATGGGATAGGCATAAGGCTATCCTAAACAAAAGATAAATCCAGGTAAAGTATCCATGTAATTGGGCGACTAGATGGGCCGAAAGGTTCTTATCTGCCGACATTTTTCTATAGGAAGCCACTGATTTCAGTTATTTTTTCCAAAGGGTGTGCAACCAAATATTAAGTTAAGGGTGCTAAGAATTGTAATACAAGGTCTCAGAGGCGAGTATTGCAATCTCTTTTCTTGCTTTTAATACAGCAAGCAAGCATAAAATGTCGAAAAAAGTGACAGACATTTAAACAAAAACATATTGCTAACAATGGAGTAGTCTAACCCCCCCTTTCCCAGTGAGACAGTCCAGTGCTCTGCTAGTCTATAAATATATCCAGATTCCCGCCTTTTCTACCTCTTTTCTTGCTGCTGGAGAAGATAAGTAGAATTTATTTTGCTTCTCCGTTATTTTGGTGGTTTCTGGTCGTCCAGCTATAACTGAGGCGACCGGAGTGGTTTAGCTGCAATTTGTTTAACGCTCTCTGTTCAGGGGGAATTTTGCGCATAATTTTTCGTGTTTTAAAACGTTTATTTTTTCCGGTGGGGTTTACCTCGCGGCTGCGGCTGTTGCTAGGGGCGGGGCGCATGCGCGGTAGATTCGCATGCTTTTGCTCCGCCGGCAGCTCAGCGTTTCCTCACGCTGGAAAGAGATGCCGCGCTCGAAAGCAGCACCGCGGGTGGCTTCAAAAGATTCTTCCCCTGACAGGGTATACGATTCAGAGGACAGCTCCACTAATATGGAGGGCACTCAGGATAAGGCTGGTACTCCCTCGGGCTCTAGAGCCACTGACCCTTCTGACCCCATTCCTCCCAAAACTTTAGAACCCCATATTCAGACCTCAATTGAGAATGCTGTTTTTAACGCAGTTTCTGCTCTCTCCACCTCATTTTCCCAATCTCGGACGCCATTTCAGAGGCTAAAAATGATTCTGCCCCGGTTCAACCGGGTAATGATTTGGGCACTGTAATCACCGAGGTGAGGCCCCCTGATTCTACTCTAACCACGGGGAAACAGCCCACTAATAAAGATATGCGCAGGGCTGGAGGGGCTGGAATCCCCGTAACACTGCCCAGGGAGTCAATGCCGGGGACACACTTGCCAAAAAGGCACACTCAAAAAACCCACCATGTGGACTCTGTAAAACGGGTTAAACGTTATGATTTCTAGTCACAAAATCAGCCTTTCACTTCCAGTGGACAAGACAATCTCCCCTTATCAGGGGAGGAAAATAGAGAAGACTCTTTAGAAGTCTATGCCTCAGATGAGGAATTTACTGACATGCCAATTATTCCCCATCAAAAGTCTGATAAAACTGGACCTATTTATGATCCAATGGGTAATCCCAGAAGAGCTGTCCCATCCTCGCTCCACAGAATGGACTCTCACTCCACATGTGGAAGCTTGGATTGATGCGAGAGTACGTAAACCTCTCGAGAAGGCTACCAGAAACCGAATGAGAGCAGAGTGTCCTCGACCTACTGCCGTAGTGAAAACTTACTTGACCCCTGATGTAGACAAAAAATTTATAAAATTTGTTGAGAATAAAAGGTTGGTCCTAGAATAGGGGCATAGATTCAGCTTTTAATTGCCAGGACAAACTTTTAGATGTGGTCGGCCCACTAGCCAAGCTCCTAGATGTAGACGAACAGGCAAAATTAGCAGACGCTACGCTCGATCCTTTTGACGTGACAAATTGGGTACAAAGGGCTCTGAGTTTTGTGGGCAATACTAACACGGCCCTGGCGACAGAGCGTCGCAAATGTATTTTACTTAAAATGGATCCCAAACTGGCAGCAGTTGCGGACAACGAATTGGGTGCTAAAGCCCAAGGATGGCCGCTTGGCGCAGGATTTTTACGTGACATGTCCGAATACACAGGGGCATTTACGACTATGGAAAAGGTTACAACCTCCATTAAAAAAAGTGTTCACAGCTGGGGTTTTTGCAAGGGCCGGCAGGGTCAGGGGCCGCGCTGCCGGCCGTGGAACAGCGGGCATCTCCCGCCAATTTACAGGCTCCGTGGCGTATGACGCCTCACAATCAGAGACCAGAGTGGCCAATTTTTTCCCCTCCCGTTCACGACCCTGGCGGGCCAGAGTTTTCCGAGGCTATCGTGGAGGACACAATTCCAGATACAAGTATCAAGGTACAACGTCTGTTAATTCAGCACTTGGAGGTTCAAGTGGGGGGGGGGGTTCGTTTATTTTCATGTCTACCACGTTGGCAAGAGATCACGACGAATGCATGGGTGTGAAGACACGGTAAAGGGTTTTCGCAATGATTTCATCTCTGCTCCCGTTCAACGCTCCCTTCCCCCTCCGTTGTCATTCTCGTGGTGGATGATAGAGGAGGAGATACCCGACCTTTTGTGGAAAGGGGCCATAGAACGGTCTACATTAGAAGACGAGGAGTTCATGAGCAACCTATTCTTGGTACCCAAGAAGGGCAGGGAAAGCAGTCCCGTGCTCAATTTTCAACGGTGGTGGATACATGGAACAGTCTTCCAGTAGAAGTGGTAGAGGCCAAAACAGTAATTGAATTTAAGCAAGCATGGGATAGGCATAAGGCTATCCTAAACAAAAGATAAATCCAGGTAAAGTATCCATGTAATTGGGCGACTAGATGGGCCGAAAGGTTCTTATCTGCCCACATTTTTCTATGTTTCTAATTTGAAAGAACTAAACCTATCGGTCACTTCCAACCATTTCCAGATGGAGGGCCTTCACTTATTGAAGCACATCCTTCGCCAGGGAGATAGGCGTCCTTTAAATCTATATTTGCTAACCAATCTGGCGGTTCGTATGGCAGAGGAATCCAGGAAGTTCCTCTGCTTCCGTTGGAACACCGTCACATGGCGTTTTCGTTGCCTCCCATTCAGCCTTTCTTCAGCTCCTTGGTGTTTCACCAAGCTGTTGAAACCGGTGGCGAGTCACCTCAGATCTCAGGGTGTTAGTCTCATCATTTATTTGGACGACATCCTTCTGATGGCAGAGTCCACACGACTCCTAGCAACCCAGATCCAACGGACAATAATTCTTTTACAAGGATTGGGTTTTCTGGTGAACGAGGAGAAATCAATTCTTCAACCTGTCCGGTTTCTGGAATGTTTGGCTCTCATGGTACATCCCATCCAGATGTCACAGTTACTGCCAGATCACAAAGGCAAGGCCATTCTGAAAGAGATACGTGCGCTTCTCGCCAACGTCTCCCCGACCTTGAGAGAACTCTCACGTGTAATAGGGCTCTTAGCACCTCTCCATTATCGGGCACTCCAACGCCTGACGGCCCTTTTCCTTTGGAAGGGGCTCGATTACTCAGATCAGGTTCAACTCTCGGAGGAAGCGAGAGCGGATCTCCGGTGGTGGATCGGGAACCTCCGATCCTGCAACGGCAGGTCCATTACGATTCCTCCCCCATCGGTAACGATAGATTCGGACGCTTGTCTATCAGGTTGGGGAGCCCGATACGGGAATTTGATGACAGGGTGTCCGTGGTCCCCCCAAGAAGCGAGATTCCATATCAATGGGCTAGAGTTGTTGGCGGGTCTCTTCGCCTTACAGAGTTTCCTCAAACCGGCGGGTCAGTTGTCCGTGCTTCTGCGGATAGACAACTTTCCAGCGGTAAGATACATAAACGCTCTGGGGGGCCCTCGCTACTCTCTAACCAGGATGGCGACACGACTTTGGGAATGGTGCTTCCCGAGAGGGATAGTGGTACAGGCCCAATTAATTCCGGGTGTATCGAATCTTCTAGCAGATTGAAGTTCGAGGCACACGGAGGACTCCGGAGACTGGCGTTTACACTGGTCGGCCTTTGCTAGCGTGACGGCAGTGTGGGGTCCGTTTCAGATCGATCTGTTCGCCTCCTGTCTCAACAACCGACTACCCCACTTCTACAGTTGGCGTCCGGATCCCATGGCTCTAGCCACGGATGCCTTTCTGCAGAACTGGGAGGGTCCTCGACAATACGTGTTTCCCCCATTTCAGTTAATATCTTGGACGTTACACCAGATCCGGGTTCAGGAGGCGGAATTGGTTCTAGTGGCCCCATTCTGGCCCAACCAACTTTGGTTTCCCCTATTCCTGGAACTCCTGGTGGATGTCCCGCGATTGCTCCCGGATCTGCTGGTGGATGGTCAAGGGCAACTGCATCCATTGTTGTCGTTGGGCACATGTCCGGTCCTAGCCTCCTTGGTTTCGGGGCGACCGGAGGGGTTTCGATCCGAGCTAGAACGCTCCTACGGTCCGCATGGGCCCCGGGCACTCGGTCCTGTTACGACTCGGCCTGGGTCCAGTGGTCTGGTTGGTGTGTGTCACGGGATCAGGATCCCTTTCAAGCCCCTCTACACTTCATCTTGAATTTCTTGTCAGAATGTTTTGACGAGGGTAGAGCGTATAGGACTCTTAACGTTTACAGGTCGGCCCTGTCGGTCTACCATGAGGGTTTCCAGGGGGTCTCTGTGGGCAAGCATCCCTTGATCTCCCGGTTGTTGAGGGGCATTAGGTGCTCGCGCCCTCCACTCCCTCAATACTCTGAGACCTGGGATGTCGCAATATTGCTGAATTTCTTGATGGCATGGCCATCTAATGAGACTCTAAGACAGCTCTCGGACAAACTTTTGGCCCTCCTCTGTCTTATTTCTTGTAAAAGAGTAGGCTATGTCCGGGCTTTGGATTCTCAGATCAGATCCTTTGTTCCGGAAGGGGTTCGAGTCGATATTTCTCGTCGTACTAAAACGTCTTTAACATCAGTGTTTTATCCCGCGTTTGACACAACCTACATTATGTCCGGTAACTTGTTTACAGGTTTATGAGAACCGTACAGTGGCGCTGCGTTCGACAGGAGTGTCGCCGCTATTTATTTCATATCGTTCTCATGCCGCGGTGGGTTCCACTACGCTGGCGCGTTGGCTAAAATGGTTATTGGCGCTTGCTGGTGTGGACATGGCTAAATTTGGGGCACACTCTGTTCGCAGCGCCACGGCTTCATCGGCGATGATGGCGGGCTGCCGACTGGATGATTTACTTAAGTCAGCAGATTTGTCTCGCGAGACCACTTTTCGGACCTTTTATTTTCAGCCTATAGTTCATTGGTCGTCCGCTCTTATGGACCAGCTTTGAACTTGCAATAGGAGCCTCTGAGACCTTGTATTAAAATTATAAAATGTAGCTAAGTATGACGGTAAGTTAGAATTTTAATAAAGGACTCAGAGGCGAGTATTGTCCACCCTGCCCCCCCCCCGGGGCAGACTCATGGGTTGGCTGCGCGTTTTTACACCTCTGTATAGACCTCTGCCATAGACTGGCAGAGCACTGGACTGTCTCACTGGAAAAGGGGGGTTAGAATACTCCATTGTTAGCAACATGTTTTTGTTTAAAGGTCTGTCACTTTTTTCGACATTTCTGTTTTGCTGCTGTATTAAAAGCAAGAAAAGAGATTGCAATACTCGCCTCTGGGTCCTTTATTACAATTCTAACTTACCGTCATACTTAGCTAAATTTTATAATTTTGTCCAGCCCATTTTTGGAGTTTTGTGACATTATGTCCAATTTGCTTTTTTTCCTCCTTTTTTTGTTTTGTTCCAATACACACAAAGGGAATAAACATGTGTATAGCAAAACATGTCTTACTGCAACACTTTTCGGTGAGAAATACTTGATTTTCTGGAAAAATGTCTGGGGTGCCAACAATTTCAGCCATGAATATATATAACTCTCAACTGGTGCTGCAATAAAAGACTATTCTTTTGGCAATGACTGGCTGCGAGTGATCTATGCTTGACATAAATTCAATATATATGATAACGATCTAATCTCAGATGAACGAGATAAGAGGGGCCCTATTGCAATCTTTGCGCAAACGTTTGCGCCGGCGCAAAAACGCATTAACACGAGGGGTAAAACACTTTGCGCTGAACGTCGCATTACAATGTCAGCGCAACAAACGCGCGTATTCGTCTACCGCGGGTGAACCGAACGCTGCGCCAGCTTACTGCACTGCGCGCGTCCTATACTTAACATTGTGAGCGCAAGTGCGCTGGTACGCGGATGGTATTACAATCTATGCGCAGTTTGTAACGCACAGCCTTTGCGCACATAATTTTAGCAACTCCTAAAAGCTGGTGTTAATGGCAAATTCTATCAACCTGCCGAACCCAAATACACCAGCCCAAAAAAATACACAGTAAAGTAAAGTTACACATTATACACATACCCAAACAATAAAATGGAGAAGTTGGTCGTGTTTTTATTATTGCTGCAGCATATATACTCAGATTGACTTTAACAGGCGCAAAAACTTAACGTGAGACAATTGTGGTTCTTAATTCTGATTGGCTGAATCGCATGAAAAAACAGTGCGCACGCTGATTTCTGCGCGAGCATTTGTGCGTGTCAGGGTTACGCACATTATTGCTCGACGGATGAAAAAATGTGCAAGGGTTGTAATTCCAGCGTTGATTTACGCGCGTTAACGTTTAACACTTACACACAAATTCACACTTTGTGCGAGCGTTTTAACGTGAAGATTGTAATAGACATAAATTAGAACATTTTGGGCCCTGTCTCTAAAGATTATACACCGTTAGTTTTACGGGAAGCAGTCCAACGCATGGTTAACCCCTTAGTATAGATTATAGACGTATTGTTTATTTCGTAGCGAGAGTTTGAATCACACCATATAAACACATTAATAACACAGAAAATCAGGCAGGAATACAGTAAATAAAAGATTTGGTTACCGAACCTCAGGAAGTCCTGGCTGCATGTATAACTGCTGGAAGACGGCGTTCATGTAACAGGTTGCACCTCCGTTCTTTAATCCAACAAACCCAGAGTTGGATCGGCTGTCCACGGGCGGAAGGTACTGAATGTGCAGAAATGAGGAGCGAGATATCAGAGTGTAGTATGAGAGAGCGGGAGAAGCTGGCGCTCTATTCCGCGGAGAAGCTGGCGCTCTATTCCGCGGGAGAAGCTGGCGCTCTATTCCGCGGGAGAAGCTGGCGCTCTATTCTGCGGGAGATCACCCTCTTAGAATTGTAAAACCGTCCTAACTCACGACGGAAAGTTTTGATTTTAATAAGGACTCGGAGGCGAGTATTTGCTTCTCTTCTCAGCAGCAATGAAATAGTTAACATTAACGAGAAAACAAACTTCCCCACAGCAGGGATACACCACAAATCGTAGCCCAACCCTTTCTCCACATGTAATGTAGTCCCGCCCGAGTTTTGATTTTAATAAGGACTCGGAGGAGAGTATTTCCCGCCCTCTCTTTTCCCTGCCCATTTTTCATGCATTGTCTTGTTCTTTTAAGCATCGCCGGGTGTCCTGTGTCTCATTTTATTTATGTGTCTGCGCCGCTTTTTCTTGGTGCTCTGCTAATAAAGACATTGCTATACTATTTTCAGAGTCTCTTCGCCTCTGCTCGCCGTGCTGTGTTTACGCAGCCAGTGTTGGTTCAGGATCTGTCCCGCTCTCGTGTTTTGTTCTCTTTCAGCCTCCTGAGGATGTTAAACCTCAGATTGTTCCAGTTCTTCTGTATTCATCTGGACTTTGGCTCCTGTCCAGTTAGTTTTGTTCACTTTTTGGACTTGGATGAACTATTTCATTGCTGCCGAGAGGAGAGATTAAAGGAAGAGACGCAAATACTCGCCTCCGAGTCCTGTTTTAAAATCTGAGGAGCTTCCTATGGATTTCCTGGCCTGGAAGTCAGTGATGGGTCACACAATGCCGAGTCACCAGGACCCATACAAACAGACCTTGAGTAAAAGGACACTTGTCACCAAATAAACTAAACGGTTACGGTCTGCTAACTGAACACGACCCCCCCTCCCCCACTTTCATGCAGGCAACAACAATGATGCTAGAACAAAAAAGGCAGTGAAGATTTAAAAGCGACGCTCCAGACCCGGTGACCTGAATAAAAGCCTCCAATCGCCAGGTCTGAATCGGTACACCGAGCCCACTATTTAAATGTATCTTGACTCCAGGGTTAGGAGGGGTTAAAGTTTACCTCCCTTTTTCTGTGAGCTCTAGAATATCTCTATATTAACACTATAAAGGGTATAACCCCTCCCCCGGTTCCTTAAAACCAGTGGATTCACACAGCACCATTCATATAGCATTTCAAGTCTAGATATTCGCTGTATCTTGAATTCTAGGTCAGGATCGGTGACTCTCACAGCCCCGGTGCTCTCAGGGTGACCTCAGGGTGACACAGCCCCGGTGCTCTCAGGGTGACCTCGGGGTGACACTCATAGCCCCGGTGCTCTCAGGGTGACACAGCCCCGGTGCTCTCAGGGTGACCTCGGGGTGACACTCACAGCCCCGGTGCTCTCAGGGTGACCTCGGGGTGACACTCACAGCCCCGGTGCTCTCAGGGTGACCTCGGGGTGACACTCACAGCCCCGGTGCTCTCAGGGTGACCTCGGGGTGACACTCACAGCCCCGGTGTTCTCAGGGTGACCTCGGGGTGACACTCACATCAAACTCCTTGGTTAGTGCCGGGTCCAGCTGATGGTGCATTGACAGGAGCTCGTTCGTGATGAGCTGCAGATTGGTGACCGAGCTGTCTGCCAGCATGACGAGGACCTCGTAGGCGGCGAGCCGGCTGTTTACGGAGCTGCACCTGGAACACACAGAGCCGAGCATCTCAATACCGGCACAAGCCGTGCCAACAGCGGCCCGACACGGAGATATTAACACACAGGATAAAGCAGAGCGAGCTGCAATCACAGTGACGGCCGGCAGCCTGACCGGTGTGAGCCAGATTACCCACAATGCTCTGGAATGCAGCCCGCCTTAAAAGTCTGCTCGTTGTGCGGCCCCAGCTGAGCCGGAGAGGAGTGGATTAAAAGACACTATGCGTGCTGCCGGTGTCCGTGCGTGCTGCCGGTGTCCCGTCATGTAGTGTAATGAGCACGATCACATGACTCACATTCCAACGCTATCACACAGTTACAGTTCTTGACAGAAAAACGAGTGTAAGAGGGAGTGTGAACACAACGGGGAGACACACAAACACACTGCAGCACAGGGAGACACACTGCAGCACAGGGAGACACACTGCAGCACAGGGAGACACACTGCAGCACAGGGAGACACACTGCAGCACAGGGAGACACACTGCAGCACAGGGAGACACACTGCAGCACAGGGAGACACACTGCAGCACAGGGAGACACACTGCAGCACAGGGAGACACACTGCAGCACAGGGAGAACTGCATCCATTGTTGTCGTTGGGCACATGTTCGGTCCTTGCCTCCTTGGTTTCGGGGCGACCGGACACACACACTGCAGCACAGGGAGAGACACACACACACACACTGCAGCACAGGGAGAGACACACACACACACTGCAGCACAGGGAGAGACACACACACACACTGCAGCACAGGGAGAGACACACACACACACTGCAGCACAGGGAGAGACACACACACACACTGCAGCACAGGGAGAGACACACACACACACTGCAGCACAGGGAGAGACACACACACACACTGCAGCACAGGGAGAGACACACACACACACTGCAGCACAGGGAGAGACACACACACACACTGCAGCACAGGGAGAGACACACACACACACTGCAGCACAGGGAGAGACACACACACACACTGCAGCACAGGGAGAGACACACACACACACACACTGCAGCACAGGGAGAGACACACACACACACTGCAGCACAGGGAGAGACACACACACACACTGCAGCACAGGGAGACACACACACACACTGCAGCACAGGTTTACATCTCCTGTCAGCACAGAAGCAAACTGCGATATGGTCGAGACAAACACGAGACGGGTAACCCAGCGCACCAACACACACATGCCCAGCGTCATAACGTGCAGCAAGAGACGCGGAGCAGCTTTATCAGCGGGACGTGGTGGGTTTGTAAATAAATGGGGTTATAAGGAGAGGAAATCCTCCTACTTTGGGTGGAAATCCTGCTGGTTGATGGGAGCGATGGCCGCCGAGGAGTTACTGTTCAGGATGATCCTCGAGGCCCGGAACAGAAAGTCATCCAGGAGCTGCTTAATCAGGGAGGGACCTGCAAGAAACACGGCATTAACCCCCAAATAACACACATTGACACATCACAGCGGCTGCAGAGTTACGTTAACCCTTGGCGTGCACGTACCCAGCATTTCCTTTTCAGCGCCGCACAGCGAGAGAAGCGTCTTTATGAGCCGCAGGTGACCTGCGAGCCACATGTTGTCCGCTTCACTCGTTTCGCATTCGGGAGTGCGATTGGGCTCAAAGTTATCCAGCCACGTGATCTCGTCCTCCAGCATGGCCGCCGGGCTGAGCTTCAGCTGATCCATCTCCGACGCTGCAAACCAAGCATGGGCAACGCATGGTTAATACGGAAATTAAAGAGACTGCGCTCCGCTCCTTACACGCAAGGGAAATTAAGGACACGGAGGAGGCACAGACCCCCACCAGCCCATACACCCCCCCCCCGGGGTGAGAAGATTGCAGCCATAACCCCCCCCCCCGAATGTGAAGATTGCAGCCATAACCCCCCCGGGGTGAGAAGATTGCAGCCATAACCCCCCCCCCCCGGCTGAGAAGATTGCACCCATAACCCCCCCCCCCCCGGCTGAGAAGATTGCACCCATAACCCCCCGAATGTGAAGATTGCACCCATAACCCCCCCCCCCGGGGTGAGAAGATTGCTGCCATAACCCCCCCCAGGGTGAGAAGATTGCACCCATAACCCCCCCCCCCCCCCGAGAGTGAAGATTGTGCATTTGAGGCTGGGGTCAGAGGAGCGCAGTGATCAGGTCCGTGTTGCCGCACATTTTAACGTCCGTGGCAGCATAGCATTATGATCAGTACAGATCACACACCAAGTAGACGCACAGAAGTGCAGACGCACAACGGACGCGGCAAACGGACGCAGGTTATGCAAGAACGTAAAACTGCTAGAACAGACGCACAGAGTGCACGTAGCTTTGTGTGTGAGTGAGCGTGGTCAGACGGACGGCATTTACACGTCCAGCATTTACACGCCCAGCATTTTTGACGGACAAAATGTTTTTCATATTAATCCCTTTCTCCTGCGCCCTTTGGAACGCCCGTTCAGTCTGTAATAAGCTCACAACTGTCCATGACATGTTCCTCTCAAACGCTTTCAATCTTCTAGCAGTAACTGAAACCTGGCTCTCCTCCTCCTGACACGGCCTCCATTGCTGCCCTCACACACAGCGGTCTCCACTATAGTCACACTCCTAGGCCGGGTGAGAAGCTAGGAGGTGACTCCCTCCTGCACCTATCAGTCCCTGCCCCCCCCCTGTCCTTCTCCTCCTCTGAAGCTCATTGTATTCGCCTGTTCTCCCCCCTCAGAATTGCTGTTATCTATCGCCCTCCTGGACCGACCTCCCAGTTCCTCCACAATTTCGCAGCCTGGACATCTCACGTCCTGTCTTCTAATGTACCAACACTAATTCTAGGCGACTTTAATATTCCCATCGATAACCCCTCTGCCCCGGCTACTGCTGAACCTCTATTACGTCCTCCTCTGGCCTCTTACAGTCCGTTTCCTCTACTCCCCGTGATGGACCCTCTATCGACTTAGTGTTTTCCTACCTCTGCACCATTTCAGACTTCACCAATCAGCCATTCCCCATCTCTGACCACCATCTGCTCTCCTTTAATATCAACCCATCAACGGAACCAACTTCCTGTCCTCCATCCCATCCCCCGTACCCAGAGGAATCTCCAGGCCTTGGATCCTCTGCAATTCTCAAATCTCATACAAAATCCCCTGTCCCGCACTAACACCATAACCTGCCCCGGCCGCGCCACATCCCACCATAACCTGCCCCGGCCGCGCCGCATCCCACCATAACCTGCCCCGGCCGCGCCGCATCCCACCATAACCTGCCCGGCCGCGCCGCATCCCACCATAACCTGCCCCGCCGCGCCGCATCCCACCATAACCTGCCCGGCCGCGCCGCATCCACCATAACCTGCCCCGGCCGCGCCGCATCCCACCATAACCTGCCCCGGCCGCGCCGCATCCCACCATAACCTGCCCGGCCGCGCCGCATCCCACCATAACCTGCCCCGGCCGCGCCGCATCCCACCATAACCTGCCCGGCCGCGCCGCATCCCACCATAACCTGCCCCGGCCGGCGCATCCCACCATAACCTGCCCGGCCGCGCGCATCCCACCATAACCTGCCCCGGCCGCGCCGCATCCCACCATAACCTGCCCCGGCCGCGCCGCATCCCACCATAACCTGCCCCGCCGCGCCGCATCCCACCATAACCTGCCCCGGCCGCGCCGCATCCCACCATAACCTGCCCCGGCCGCGCCACATCCCACCATAACCTGCCCCGGCCGCGCCGCATCCCACCATAACCTGCCCCGGCCGCGCCGCATCCCACCATAACCTGCCCCGGCCGCGCCACATCCCACCATAACCTGCCCCGGCCGCGCCACATCCCACCATAACCTGCCCCGGCCGCGCCACATCCCACCTCTTGCTCTTCACACCTACTATCTTCTCTGTCCACATCTATCACTCCTGCTCTTACACACATTTTCAACTTCTCTCTCTTCTGGCTCATTCCCCTCTCCTTTCAAGCCACGATCACACCCATCCTTAAGAAACCCTCCCTCGACCCACATTCTCCTGAAAACTACCCTCCAGTGTCACTACTTCCACCAGCGTCAAAACAGCTGGAAAGATGAGTCTACGACCGACCGCTTAACCCTCTTCCTATCCTGTAACTCCTTGCTTCACCCCCCCCCCCGCCCTCACAAAATTTTCCTATTCCATAACTGAAAGTTTAGATTTTAATAAGGACACGGGGGCGAGTATTTGCTGTTCTCTCTTATCTGCCCCAACAGCAGCGAAGAAACTTTATTGAAAATTAACAGAAAAACAAGTAGTCCTCCCTTCCCCAACGTGGGGAGGGGGACCGAGCTCCCCAGATCCTTCCCATCCAGTCCATAAGCCACTCCCCCGGAAGCAGCCCCTCCTCTTTCGAAGCTGCGACATGACAACGGTGGGAGATTCCGAAGCAAAACCGGAGTAGGAGATCGGGAGCCGAGACATTGAAGAACCACATCGGGAACTCAGAAGGCTGAAAGACACAAAGGACATGAAAGAACAGTGAGAAACTGTAATCTGATCAAATGAAGGGAGCCCTGGCAGACGCCGAAACAGTCCATCCCATTCCAAGAGAGATGCGGAATCCAATCAAGAAACCGGGTGGGTAGGGTGGGAAATACTCGCCTCCGTGTCCTTATTAAAATCTAAACTTTCCGTTATGGAATAGGAAAATTTTGTGATTTTAAGGCAGGACACGGAGGCTTCGTATTTGCTAGTTCAAAGCGGAACAGGAACCGCATCCGACCAATGGACAATGGGCTTGAAATAGAAGGTACGAAATGTGGACTCGCTAGACCAATCAGCGGCACGTAAGATGTCCTCCAGACGACAGCCCATCGAGGCCGCCTTTGAGGCGGAGGCACTGTGGACAGAATGGGCCCCAAAAGCTGACACATCCACCCCGGCCTGTGCCATAAGCCATCGCATCCAACGAGCCAAAGTGGGAGAGGAGACCGGTTTATGAGGAGATCGAAAAGATATAAAGAGAGGTGAAACCGGGAGAACCCTGAGTTGGAGTACGAATCTCGTACTCCCGGAGACACGAAACCGGACAGAGACGGGGGGGACCCAAAAAGACGGGAAAAATACCGAAGTCAGTGATGTCTTGGTGCGACGTGAAATATCAAAGCGTACACCTTCAGGAACATAAGAACGGGCACCGACGTCCAGCGCCCGGACATCTCCGACACGTTTGCAGGCCACTAAACAGAAAAGCATAAGGAGTTTTGCCGAGAGGGCCTGCAGTGAGAGAGCTGCATTCTCAGGCCAGCGATCCAGGAAGGAGGATCCGGGACACGTCCCATGTGCAGGAGTATTTGGGAGCCGGAGGGCGGGAGAAGCGCATGCCTCGTAGGAGGCGACAGACCAAAGGATGGGAGCCTGCGGCCACTCCTGAAAAACCAGAGTGGCCAGCCGAAATGGCCGAACGAAGGACATTCACGGTACGATAAGCTTTACCGGAGTCGAAGGCGTGGGTGAGGAAATCCAGGAGAGCTGTCACAGGAGCCGAAAAGAGATCTCTATCCCATTCCAGACACCAGCCAGCCCATCTGTCCCAGGCAGACTTGTAAGCGAGTCGAGTACCCGGGGCCCAGGATTGGAGCAAGAGGTCTGTAGTCCGAAAGGCGTGAGCCTGTAGAGGGGTGCCAGAGAGCCACCACGCCAGGAGTTGAAGTCGGTGGGAGGTCACCAGGGGGTGGGGTTGCTCCTCGTGGTCCAGTAGAAGGTCCGGGGAGGGGGGGGAAGATGTCTCGGGACATCTATCGCCATGCTCAGGAGCGTTGGGAACCACGGTTGTGACTTCCAAAACGGCGTTATCAGGACCACTGATGCCTCCTGAGCTCGGATTTGTGACAGAGTGCGAGCGATGAGGATGAACGGTGGGAAGGCGTAGTGGAGGCCCTTAGACCAATCCTGGAGAAATGCATCTGCGGCCAGGGCGTCCGGATCCGGTCTCCAGCTGAAGAAGTCGTGTAGCTGCGAATTGAGCCTGGAGGCGAACAAGTCAATCCGGAAAGGCCCCCAAAGTGCGGATAGTGCAGAGAAACTGTGCCGTGACAGTCGCCAGTCTCCCGAGTCCATAAAGTGCCTGGAGTTCCAATCGGCCACTTCGTTCGTCAGACCGGGGATGAACTGGGCGTGGACCGAGATCCCGAGAGGAAGGCAGAATTCCCAGAGTCGCAGAGCCATGGCTGACAGGTCTGAGTGAGGGCCTCCCAGGCCGTTGATGTAGCGGACCGCAGGTATGTTGTCCATCCGAATTACGACCGAGTCCGGAGGGGATCACCGTGTAAAGCAACGGAGTGCGAATAATCCCGCCAGGAGTTCTAGGCAATTGATGTGCCATAGCTGTTCCAGGGGGGACCAGCGACCACCTGTCTCCTGGGAGCCACATCTCGCACCCCAGCCCAGTCTGCTGGCGTCCGATTCGATGGTCATCATGGGAGGAGGAGGTACCAGGGAGCGACCGTTCCAGGCAACTATGTTGTCGATCCACCATAGGAGATCCGATCTGGCGTCCTCCGTCAGTGTCACGTAGTCCGTATAGTCGAGGCCCGCCCGGAGTGAACGGGCCTTCAATCGTTGGAGGGCCCTGTAGTGTAGCGGGCCCGGGTGAATCGCCATGCGTGTCGCCGCTAGGAGACCTACCGTACGGGCCAAGGAGCGGAGGGGGAAGGTCTTCTTCCTGAGCAGCGTCCTCGCCTCCTTCCTGATCAAGGATATCTTTGACAGTGGAAGGCTGAGGTTCATGAGGTCGGAGTCCACCACGAAGCCCAGAAATTCTATTGAGCGAGTGGGAGTGAGAATCGATTTCTCTGGATTGAGAAGGAACCCTAGTTCCTGGAGTAGAGAAATAGTGTCGTGTAGATGGGCACGAAGGGTGTGAGGTGACTGTGACATGAGAAGAATGTCGTCCAGGTATATCACCAGGCGGACTCCCCGGGCGCGGAGGGAAGAGACCATGGGCCGGAGTAGTTTGGTGAAACACCGCGGGGCGGACGACAGTCCGAAGGGGAGGCAGGGGAACCTCCATAATTTGCCGTTCCAGGGGAATTGTAGGAGGTCCCGTTGGGTTTCTATTACGGGAACGGAGAGGTAGGCATCTTTGAGGTCGAGTTTGACCATCCAATCTCCCAGAAGGAGCATGTCTTGTAACGTGGGGATGCCCTCCATTTTGAAATGGCGGTAAAGGTCCCAATCGTTGAGGGAGCGAAGATTGATCACCGGACGGAACCCCCCGCCTTTCTTTGACACCAAGAAAAGGGAGCTGACGAAACCCGTTGGAAGGGAAAAAGCGGGTTCTATGGCCCTTTTGCGGTTGAGGTCCGCCACCTCGGAATGAATGAGTGCCCGAAGGGCATCCGCGAACCGAGGAGGGTGGGGGGAATGGTTCTGGGTGGGGGTCCCGCTATCTGGTAGCCCCTTACTGTGGAGAGGACGTGAGGGTCCGACGTGAGGGAAGCCCACCTTGGAAGGAATTGAGTGAGGCGGCCGCCCACGGCAACTAGGGACGAAGGGATAATATAAATTGGTTTTACCTTGTCCTTGTGGGACGGGAGGACCACCTCTGCCGCCTCTGTATTCGCAGGCTCGCCAAGCTCGTGACCTCGATGGGTAGAAAGAGCCGGAACCACGGAAGCCACTGGAACCAACGGTGGGCTGAGTGTTGGAAACGGAGCCTCTAGCGATGCGGGAATTGTTAGCGCCTGCTCGGCAGACAGGGCGACCCCTGAACCTGCCGGCCCTGCCAAAAACGCGGTTAGGTGAAAATATGCGTTTCAGAGATGCCTCTGATTTGTCGATGGAATTAAAGGCTTGAGTGTATTCGCCCATGTCCTTAAGAAAAGGTTTCCCGAAAAGGAAGCTCTGGGCGGAGGCACCTAGGTCATTGGTGGCTAGGTGCAGCATCTCAGTGTCTATTTTGAGCAGGATGCTCTTACGTCTCTCGGTTGAGAGAGCTGCTTTGGCGTTGCCAAGCAAGCATAGTGACCGTTGGACCCATTCCGTGATATCATAAGGGTCCATCTGTGTACCAGCGGTCTTAGCTTCCTCTGCCAGTTGGAAGAGTTTTATCAGAGGGCCGGCTGTGTCCAGGAGACGGTCCTGGCAGCCTTTGATAGCAAATTCAATGCCTCTTTTGGGGTTCCAGCCACGTTTAGTCACG
The DNA here is from genome assembly GCA_009667805.1 of Leptobrachium leishanense. Classification (NCBI taxonomy): domain Eukaryota; kingdom Metazoa; phylum Chordata; class Amphibia; order Anura; family Megophryidae; genus Leptobrachium; species Leptobrachium leishanense. Next base: position 4,483,721 of record CM019070.1, on the reverse strand, counting down.
ATTTTTTGGAAGCTGACGTCCACATTGGGGGTCAGGCATGATTTACCGGCAGTAACCGGGCGAGGACATTCTAATTTCATTTTGGCCCTGTCCTCTTTGGTCATAGGGCGCCTGAGGTACGAGTCTACCCATTGCTCCACATGTGGAGACGCATACCAGATCGTGGAATTAGGGAGAGCAATATCCTCAGGCTCGAAGAGGGGATTGCCCTGCGGATCTAACACCACCGTACCCCGAGATCGGGGCTGGCAAGTGGGTGAGTCCGCATCCAGCAAATCCGAGTCCTCCGGAGCGTGGAGTTCGAGGACTTCTCCCTCGGCCATCCCTGGATCTGCATCGCCCTGATCTGAGTCTGAATAGTCAGTGAGGGTGACTGTGGGTTTAGCACAACAGACTTTTTTAGTCGTTTTAACCCGAGCCTTACGTGCATGTAGTTCTGATAGGAGGGAGCTCCGTTCTGAGCCGGGGTCTGAGGCTGGTACATCCTCTGAGGTTGGAGTTTCAGCCTGATTAGGCTTTGACAGGGACATCTTATAATGTTCTGGCTGCCTGCGGAGCTGAGCGGTGAATGTGTGTGTCGCGTTGGTTGCAGTGAGTCACCAAGATGGCGGCCGCTACCTCCCGCGATATCGTGGGCCTGAGGGAGCGTGGCAAATGCCGCGTGTGTAGCGCTCGTGAGAGTGTGTTAGGCAGGGAGGCAGCGACCAGCGCGTGATTTTAGCAAAGTGAAAAAAGACAGAGGGAGAAACCCGAACCCGGCTAACACTGCCGAGGCCAGGAACAGGCGAGTGAGCTAAGCGCCGCGGGTATAACCGGGACAGGGAAGCTATGGGAGCAAAGAAGAAGTAAAAAGTATAAATTAAACAGGAGCTTGATACTCATCTGTCTGCTACCGCCGGGAGCAGCGAAGAAAGAGGAGGGGCTGCTTCCGGGGGAGTTGCTTATGGACTGGATGGGGAGGATCTGGGGAGCTAGGTCCCCCTCCCCACGTTGGGGAAGGGAGGACTGCTTGTTTTTCTGTTAAATTTTCAATAAAGTTTCTTCGCAGCTGTTGGGGCAGATAAGAGAGAACAGCAGATATGAAGCCTCCGGGTCCTGCCTTAAAATCTGGCTTTCACTCCCAACATTCAACAGAAACTGCTCTCACAAAAGGTTACTAATGACCTCCTCTCTGCTAAATGCAACGGCCACTACTCCATACTGATCCTACTCCACCTCTCAGCTGCCTTCCATACAGTCGACCACCCCCTCCTCATAGAGGCCCTCTTATCTCTTGGTCTCTGTGATACCACCCTCTCCTGGCTAAAAACGGACCTCTCCAACAGATCCTTCTCAGTATCCCTTGCTGGCAATTCCTCCACTTCAATACCTCTGTCAGTCGGTACCTCAAGGCTCAGTCCTAGGTCCTCTGCTCTTCTCCATCCATACCTCCTCACTGGGTAAACTCATCACCAGCTGTGGCTTCACGTATCACCTATACGCTGACGACACTCAGATCTATCTCTCCACTCCCGATCTCTCCCCCTCCGTTCTCTCTCAGGTCAGTGATTGTCTGTCTGGGATCTCTGCCTGGATGGCCGCTCACTACCTGAAGATCAACATGTGCAAGACCAAGCTCCTTCTAATTCCCCCCTCTAACTCTACTCCGATTTCTGACTTATCCATAAGGATATTGGTATCACTATCCTTCCTTCTGCACAAGGCCGTTGCCTCGGAGTGACACTTGACTCCAGTCTTTCCTTCAGCCCCTACATCCAATCACTCTCATCATCTTGCCGCAATCACCTCCGTAACATCGCCAAAATTCCTCCATTACTAACAACACCACCAAACAACTTATCCACTCGCCTGTTATCTCCCTCCTGGACTACTGCAAGCAACCTCCTGATTGGCCTTCCTATCTCCCGCCTCTCCCCCTGCAGTCCATCCTAAACACATCAGCCCAGCTTATCCATCTCACCCGCCGCTCTGTCGCTCCTCACTAACCTGCCCCTCACTAACCCTGCCCCTCACTAACCCTGCCCCTCACTAACCCTGCCCCTCACTAACCCTGCCCCTCACTAACCCTGCCCCTCACTAACCCTGCCCCTCACTAACCCTGCCCCTCACTAACCTGCCCCTCACTACCCTGCCCCTCACTAACGCCGCCCTCACTACCTGTCCTCACTACCTGTCCTCACTACCTGTCCTCACTACCTGTCCTCACTAACGCCGCCCCTCACTACCTGTCCTCACTAACGCCGCCCTCACTACCTGTCCTCACTAACCCCGCCCCTCACTACCTGTCCTCACTAACTCACCAAATACACCCCAGCCCGTCCCCTACGATCCAGCAATGACCTGCGCCTGGCATCCCCCCTCATTACCTCTTCACATGCCAGATTGCAGGACTTTACTCGTGCGGCGCCGACCCTATAGAACGCGCTTCCTCGCAATATCAGACTGTCCCCAAATCTGGCTTCATTTAAATGCTCCCTAAAGACCCTTCTGTTTAGGGAAGCGACCACCCGACTCCGTAACAAGACATCCGACCGACCCAAAAACAGTCCTCACGTCTCCCTGCATTAACTCATCACTGCAGCCCCCCCCTCCTGTTTTTAATCCCCCTCACCCATCTAGATTGTAAATTCCCACGGGAATAGGGACCTCATGTCCTCCTGTATCTGCTGGCAGCAATACTGACCTGTATGTATTGTAGAATTGTCCTGTTTTTACCCATTACACCTTGTACAGCGCTGCGGAATGTGTTGGCGCTTAATAATATATTTTCCCTCCTACATCCGTCAAAAAAAACATCACAAAAACGGACTGTGTGGCCACTGCCTTGTCGTCAGTCAGAAAGTGCGTCCGTTGAGCAGAGACGCACAGTCCGCACAGAATGCGTTCGTCTGACACGAGCCTTAACCTGTTCTGCTTAGCACAACCAATCAGAGTGCAGCAGAATACCACAGACGCGCACTGGCTGAGTGATCGGATGTCTTTAACCTTTTCAGCACCATAACATTTGGTGATGGGTGAGCGCAGTTGGGGGATTCGGAGTCTGTCACATTCGCACGCGTCACTCCCCGGGATGATACTTACAGGTCAGATCGTCCAGGAGCTGACACCTCAAATCAAAATACTCCGTACACTGCGCCAGCAACCTGAAACACAGCAAGACACGGCCGACAGGTTAGACAGGCGTGAGGAGGAGACGCACATGTGACCGGGCCCCGGGGCTCAGTCTGGGTCTCGCCGAGGTTCCTCTACACCCAGGCTTTATCCCTGGGAACCCCTTAATCTGCCCCCTCCCCCATATAGTGTTACCAACAGCGGCATCATGCCGCGGAGTCACTCAGCACAGCAATGGGACTCAGGGGATTCATTGCGCCCCCAGGAGGCGACGCCATGAAGCTTCCAGCACGTCTACACGTCACCGGGGCTTTCTCTTAGGTTGTGATACCTTCCAGCAGCCAAACTCACCTGGACCTTACAAAGCATTCGCATCGTGCGAACCAAGAGCCCCCCCCCCCCCAGAAAACCCCCCAGCAGATAAATTCAGGAAAGCCTGGACGTGGTGAGCGCGGCGGCAAACACACCTCTGGTTGATGCCTCTCATGATGCTGGTAGGAGACCAGAGAGGAAGCTGCGCTGACAGGATAATGTTCAGCAGGAAAAGGTTGGGTTTCTGTAGCTCGGGGTACGCGGATGTGTCCGTCTGGCTGAGGGTGTACAGCTGGTCACAGGCCACACGGCGAATCTGTACAGGTGGTAAAATACAAGGTAAGAGCCGGTTCAATCCAGATTATACAGGCTCAGCACAGGCCCCGCGCGATCAGACAACCGGGCAATCTTTCCTGATGTACCGGCAGCGCAGCGAGGGTCAGCGGCCCCTGAGCACAGAACGGGAATAAAGCCAGGGTAAAACACACCGACGCCAAACACTGACCCGCGCTCTTACCAACCTCAGCACTTGGGGATCCCAGAAGAATATCTATGGTGAAATCAGCAACGGACGGCAGGTTATAAAACGATCCTGAAATGATAAAAATCATTCATAAGCGAACAGGACCCGAAATGAGAGCGAAAAGCAACGAAACGACCAGGTCACGAAACGAGAGCGAAAAGCAACGAAACGACCAGGTCACGAAACGAGAGCGAAAAGCTACGAAACGACCAGGTCACGAAACGAGAGCGAAAAGCTACGAAACGACCAGGACACGAAACGAGAGCGAAAAGCTACGAAACGACCAGGACACGAAACGAGAGCGAAAAGCTACTAAACGACCAGGTCACGAAACGAGAGCGGAAAGCTTAACGAAACGACCAGGACACGAAACAAGAGCGAAAAGCAACGAAACGACCAGGTCACGAAACAAGAGCGAAAAGCTACGAAACGACCAGGACACGAAACGAGAGCGAAAAGCTACGAAACGACCAGGTCACGAAACAAGAGCGAAAAGCTACTAAACGACCAGGTCACGAAACGAGAGGGAAAAGCTACGAAACGACCAGGACACGAAACGAGAGCGAAAAGCAACGAAACGACCAGGTCACGAAACAAGAGCGAAAAGCAACTAAACGACCAGGTCACGAAACGAGAGGGAAAAGCTACGAAACGACCAGGACACGAAACGAGAGCGAAAAGCAACGAAACGACCAGGTCACGAAACAAGAGCGAAAAGCTACTAAACGACCAGGTCACGAAACGAGAGGGAAAAGCTACGAAACGACCAGGACACGAAACGAGAGCGAAAAGCAACGAAACGACCAGGTCACGAAACAAGAGCGAAAAGCTACGAAACGACCAGGTCACGAAACAAGAGCGAAAAGCTACGAAACGACCAGGTCACGAAACAAGAGCGAAAAGCTACGAAACGACCAGGTCACGAAACAAGAGCGAAAAGCTACGAAACGACCAGGTCACGAAACGAGAGCGAAAAGCTACAAAACGACCAGGTCACGAAACAGAGCGAAAAGCTACGAAACGACCAGGTCACGAAACGAGAGCGAAAAGTACGAAAGACCACGCAGGTCACGAAACGAGAGCGAAAAGCTACGAAACGACCAGGTCACGAAACAAGAGCGAAAAGCTACAAAACGACCAGGTCACGAAACGAGAGCGAAAAGCAACGAAACGACCAGGACACGAAACGAGAGCGAAAAGCTACAAAACGACCAGGTCACGAAACGAGAGCGAAAAGCAACGAAACGACCAGGACACGAAACGAGAGCGAAAAGCTACTAAACGACCAGGTCACGAAACGAGAGCGAAAAGCTACAAAACGACCAGGTCACTGGACCCATATCTACCAATCAACGGAGACGCCATAAGTGTGAGCGCCAAGTCTGCGGCTTAAAGGTTTACACATAGAGAAGCATCACAAAGCAATACGACAGTGACGGGGGACGCACCGAGCTGCTGGCTGCGGAGCTGCAGACACGTCACCAGCAGGGACAAGGCTTCTCCGGAAATGATGGCATCTTTGGTAGATACAGATTGCTGCCGGACGCAGATCCACGCGTGCAGGGAGGTGGGCTCCCCATCGCTGCCCGAGCTGCAGTTACTGCCTGAAACAGAAAATTATACAGGGCTTTATCTGCAAAATCTACTTTATCTGCAGAGATGACACCACACATTTAACATCCTGACCTCGTGCCACAGAATGATTAAAATCCACCGGACCTCGTGCCACAGAATGATTAAAATCCACCGGACCTCGTGCCACAGAATGATTAAAATCCACCGGACCTCGTGCCATAGAATGATTAAAATCCCCCTGACCTCGTGCCACAGAATGATTAAAATCCCCCGGGCTCGTGCCACAGAATGATTAAAATCCCCCGGACCTCGTGCCACAGAATGATGATCCTACCTGAGCTGCTGAGTCGGCCGCGAGGTCCAGTCGGGAAAAGAGTGCTGCTGTCCTTAATGGGCTGATTACTGCCCACCAGGTCCAGCTTCCCTGCAGCCGCGGCCCAGGAGAGACGCATGAAGCACGCCACGGTCGAGGTGAAATCATTCACTTCCATGGTCTGAAACACAGAAAGAAAGGGGTTAATAATAAAGCTCGGTGAAGCTGCTGGCCGGCATACGGCTTCCCAGGTCATAAACAAATGCCGGGTTACCTGAATCGCGACCCGCGCCGCCGGAATGATCTCCTCCACTCGGATAGAGGAGCGGTCAGATACAGACAGCTGGCGGTAGGAAGACTTCTCCGGCGTGCCACAAAGCGACATCTGGCGACTGGACTGGCGGCTGGCGTTACGGAAAGGACGCGAAGACAGTCCCTCAACACCATCTTTGGTCAGGTCTTCATCAAAGGTGGACGGTAAGGTCTGCCCAACCAATAAAAACCTGCAGACAGAAAGGCATTTAATCAAGAGCGTCTTATACAGAGGACGCATGGGACAGAGCGCGTCTTATACAGAGGACGCATGAAACAGAGCGCGTCTTATACAGAGGACGCATGGGACAGAGCGTGTCTTATACAGAGGACGCATGGGACAGAGCGCATCTTATACAGAGGACGCATGGGACAGAGCGCATCTTATACAGAGGACACATGGGACAGAGCACGTCTTATACAGAGGACACATGGGACAGAGCGCATCTTATACAGAGGACGCATGGGACAGAGCGCGTCTTATACAGAGGACGCATGGGACAGAGCGCATCTTATACAGAGGACGCATGGGACAGAGCGCGTCTTATACAGAGGACGCATGAAACAGAGCGTGTCTTATACAGAGGACGCATGGGACAGAGCGCATCTTATACAGAGGACACATGGGACAGAGCACGTCTTATACAGAGGACACATGGGACAGAGCGCATCTTATACAGAGGACGCATGAAACAGAGCGCGTCTTATACAGAGGACGCATGAAACAGAGCGCGTCTTATACAGAGGACGCATGGGACAGAGCGCGTCTTATACAGAGGACACATGGGACAGAGCGCATCTTATACAGGACGCATGGGACAGAGCACGTCTTATACAGAGGACGCATGAAACAGAGCGTGTCTTATACAGAGGACGCATGGGACAGCGCATCTTATACAGAGGACGCATGGGACAGAGCACGTCTTATACAGAGGACGCATGAAACAGAGCGTGTCTTATACAGAGGACGCATGGGACAGAGCGCATCTTATACAGAGGACGCATGGGACAGAGCGCATCTTATACAGAGGACGCATGAAACAGAGCGTGTCTTATACAGAGGACGCATGGGACAGAGCGCATCTTATACAGGACGCATGGGACAGAGCACGTCTTATACAGAGGACACATGGGACAGAGCGCATCTTATACAGAGGACACATGGGACAGAGCGCGTCTTATACAGAGGACACATGGGACAGAGCGCATCTTATACAGAGGACACATGGGACAGAGCGCGTCTTATACAGAGAGCAGGCTGCCTGAGGGAAGCGGGGCCGTCGGCACAGGGGGAGTTTTGCCCCGTGGCTAAGTTACAGCTGGCGCAGCTCCTGCCCAGACCTCTTTAGCCGTCTGGTATTCGGTGCACACGGCGCAGCGATGGTTAGCCGGCGTTAGGACCTCACCGTGCCAGCTGCAGGCATATGGAGTACACGCCTTGTCGGGTTTCATAATCCACCTCGGTCGGGATGGAGTCTCGCTGCATGACGTTCACCACCAGGCTGCAAGGAAAGATAAGCGCCGGCACGTTACGGATTCACAGGCCGAGCCACATATTAAAACCCCCCGGTCTGTCAGCAGACGCACCTCAACCCTCCAGCTTTCAGGAAGTTTTCACAGAATGACTTAGCGCAGTTTCTCGCCATCTCGTCGTCGGCCGTCGGCATCAGTTTGGAGCTCAGGACCTGCAAGGGGGGGGGGGTTACAAGAACTTCTAAAGAGTCAAAGAAAACAGAAGGCGCCGGCGCCGCGACGTCTCGACCGATTCAGAGAAAAATCATTGTCGCGGAACCCCTTGGTCAGAGACCGGACCCTCGCTGCTCTGCTAGTCCCTCATTTAAGCCATTTGTCGGTTTAGGTTTTAGTGTTTAAAGTGATGTTTTTGTGACCGGGGGGGGGGGCCCTATCAGCACGTAATCAAGACGCCTTTACGCCTGTCCCTTATACTGTGTTATCTGGAACCCCAGCCATTGACAATCCAAGGAGCTAGACGGGCCAACCAATCCCATTCCACTACTGGCCAGCATTTACTTTCATATAGCCAGCTGCATAAAACGTTAACCCTCGCCGCCTTGAAAACCGTTTGATCCGGCGGGGTGCTTTTTGCGGAGTTAGGGTCCTCCTCATGCGAGCTACCGTTGGGAACCCAGGTTGCTGAGCCTTTCTTGACCCCAGGAGCTCAAGCAGCAGTGACCATGCGGCATCAGCTGGGGATAACTACGATATGCTGCCATCCGTGCCCCTACCCCCAGAACTGGGCGCTTTATGGACTGCAACACCCTATGGACCTGAGCTATCAAACTGTACCACTGGATCGCCGCTGCTCCCCTGGAATCCCCCCCAGGGATAGCTCTTGTTATCTGAACCAAATAAAAGCCGGTCACAGGGAGAGTCTGCTTAAATCCTTAATCTGAAGAGGGTCGTCTGCTTTATTGGGAGAAATTAATCCAGCGCTGAGGGGAGAATCTGGGAACTGGCGAATGACTCGAGACGGCCGAGGGAACATATTGGACCTGGGCGTCTCGTTACAATCATATCATTTACTAAAGACGGGCAATATGTAAAAATCTCCCCCCCCAGATACGAACATTATGCAGCCTCTGCGAACCGCGCGCATACATTAACCCATAAACCCGTTACACGAGAGAAGGGACCAGAACCAAGTGTGATAAGGGGGGGGGACCAGAACCAAGTGTGATAAGGGGGGGGACCAGAACCAAGTGTGATAAGGGGGGGGACCAGAACCAAGTGTGATAAGGGGGGGGACCAGAACCAAGTGTGATAAGGGGGGGGGGGACCAGAACCAAGTGTGATAAGGGGGGGGACCAGAACCAAGTGTGATAAGGGGGGGGGACCAGAACCAGTGTGATAGGGGGGGGGACCAGAACCAAGTGTGATAAGGGGGGGGGACCAGAACCAAGTGTGATAAGGGGGGGGGACCAGAACCAAGTGTGATAAGGGGGGGACCAGAACCAAGTGTGATAAGGGGGGGGACCAGAACCAAGTGTGATAAGGGGGGGGACCAGAACCAAGTGTGATAAGGGGGGGGGACCAGAACCAAGTGTGATAAGGGGGGGGGACCAGAACCAAGTGTGATAAGGGGGGGACCAGAACCAAGTGTGATAAGGGGGGGGACCAGAACCAAGTGGTGATAAGGGGGGGGGACCAGAACCAAGTGTGATAAGGGGGGGGGACCAGAACCAAGTGTGATAAGGGGGGGGACCAGAACCAAGTGTGATAAGGGGGGGGACCAGAACCAAGTGTGATAAGAGGGGGGGGGGGACCAGAACCAAGTGTGTGATAAGGGGGGGACCAGAACCAAGTGTGATAAGGGGGGGGACCAGAACCAAGTGTGATAAGGGGGGGGGACCAGAACCAAGTGTGATAAGGGGGGGGGACCAGAACCAAGTGTGATAAGGGGGGGGGACCAGAACCAAGTGTGATAAGGGGGGGGGGGCCAGAACCAAGTGTGATAAGGGGGGGGGACCAGAACCAAGTGTGATAAGGGGGGGGGCAGAACCAAGTGTGATATGGGGGGGGCAGAACCAAGTGTGATATGGGGGGGGGCCAGAACCAAGTGTGATATGGGGGGGGGGGCAGAACCAAGTGTGATATGGGGGGGGGTCAGAACCAAGTGTGATATGGGGGGGGGGACCAGAACCAAGTGTGATGGGAGGGGACTAGAACCAAGTGTGATATGGGGGGGGCAGAACCAAGTGTGATATGGGGGGGGCAGAACCAAGTGTGATGGGAGGGGACTAGAACCAAGTGTGATATGGGGGGGGGGGCAGAACCAAGTGTGATATGGGGGGGGGGGCAGAACCAAGTGAGTGTGATGGGGGGGGGGGGGACCAGAACCAAGTGTGATGGGAGGGGAAGGGACCAGAACCAAGTGTGATGGGAGGGGAAGGACCAGAACCAAGGGTGATGGGAGGGGAAGGGACCAGAACCAAGTGTGATGGGAGGGGAAGGGACCAGAACCAAGTGTGATGGGAGGGGAAGGGACCAGAACCAAGTGTGATGGGAGGGGAAGGGACCAGAACCAAGTGTGATGGGAGGGGAAGGGACCAGAACCAAGTGTGATGGGAGGGGAAGGGACCAGAACCAAGTGTGATGGGAGGGGAAGGGACCAGAACCAAGTGTGATGGGAGGGGAAGGGACCAGGACCAAGTGTGATGGGAGGGGAAGGGACCAGAACCAAGTGTGATGGGAGGGGAAGGGCCAGAACAAGTGTGATGGGAGGGGAAGGGCCAGAACCAAGTGTGATGGGAGGGGAAGGGACCAGGACCAAGTGTGATGGGAGGGGAAGGGCCAGAACCAAGTGTGATGGGAGGGGAAGGGACCAGAACCAAGTGTGATGGGAGGGGAAGGGACCAGAACCAAGTGTGATAGGGGGGAAGGGACCAGACCAAAAGGGAGGGATTGGCAGCTCCAGACCGGAAAGTGGGTGGCAGGGAGGATGGGGAGGTGGCACAGGACTCCAGCTTCAAGTAAGGATAAAACAAAGGTGGTACCGCTCCTTCACCCAGTGACAGCTCCCCAGGCTCTGTAATTCACCCGGTACAACCCTAGAAGTAAATCACACAGAGTAAAGCAGATGTGCGTCTTATCCAGTCAGCTCCAAAAGCAACATCTGAGGTTATGAACGTTTAACGCAGTGCGCGGGACTCTACGCTGCGCGTTACAGGATGTATGCGCCGTCGCCATGTTACCTCCAGGTTATACAGCACTCTGAACGTGGACATGCCGGGGGCTGACGAGCGGAACAGGCTCTCCAGGATGGAGCTGGCGCTTTGCTGGTGATGCTGCTGCTTTGAGGACAGAGATGGGGATTTTGCAGACTGGGAGGTTTGAGATTCTGACAGCAGCGTCTTCTGAGCAAAAAACAGTACAACAACATTAAGGGACAGTAAAGATTTGCACGTGTGCCCCCCCCCCTCCGTGTATCACCAGATAAGTGGGCGCTCCACGGGGCCCCAGTGCTCAGTGTACACGGATTCCTCGCAAATGTCGAGCGCACCAGAAGCGGAAACATAAAAAAACAAAAACTTCCTAGAAACACATGTGCGACACAAGAAAACAGACAGGCTTTACCTGCAGCTTATAAAAAAGATGTAACATACTTCACACACGGCTACGTACCCTCATCTCACTGCATCACCCCCCTCTTAGATTGTAAACTCACGGGAGCGGCGTCGCACCTTTACAGGCACGCGGTCGCAGCTTTACAGGCACGCGGTCGCACCTTTACAGGCACGCGGTCGCACCTTTACAGGCACGCGGTCGCACCTTTACAGGCACGCGTTTACACTGTTACATTTTTCACATTGTGGCCTTTTGCAAATACATTTCCCAGATTTACCTAAAAAGGAAGGAAAAGAATAAAAAGTCACAGAATCCTGGCCATGGACCGGCTCGTACCTTTCTGCCCAGAGAGTCCAGTTGGTCGAGGGCTTCCTGCACAGCCGGGTCGGTGGGGATCAGGAGGAGAAGTTTGCGCACTCGCACGGTTATCCTGTCGACACACAGACGCCATGATGGGGGGGGGGGGGGCGGGAGACACTAAGTTTTAAGGACTGTCTGCATCATTTAACCACAGTGAGCTCACCCTCCACACACACACAGACACTGGACACGCTACACGTAGCAGGATGCTTTATACACAGTGAGCTCACCCTCCACGCACACACAGACACTGGACACGCTACACGTAGCAGGATGCTTTATACACAGTGAGCTCACCCTCCACACACACACAGACACTGGACACGCTACACGTAGCAGGATGCTTTATACACAGTGAGCTCACCCTCCACACACACACAGACACTGGACACGCTACACGTAGCAGGATGCTTTATACACAGTGAGCTCACCCTCCACGCACACACAGACACTGGACACGCTACACGTAGCAGGATGCTTTATACACAGTGAGCTCACCCTCCACGCACACACAGACACTGGACACGCTACACGTAGCAGGATGCTTTATACACAGTGAGCTCACCCTCCACACACACACACACAGACACTGGACGCGCTACACGTAGCAGGATGCTTTATACACAGTGAGCTCACCCTCCACGCGCGCAGACACAGACACTGAGCACGCTACACGTAGCAGGATGCCGTTGCATTTCATTACCTTGGTTCCTCCAGGTTGGCGAGCTGGTACAACATATCAAACACGTTGCAGACCAGGGCCATCACCACGCCCGGCAGAGACTTCTCCTGCAAGCAGAGGAATCCCCGTCATTTCTAATCTCACGCAGGTGGAGACGTTGGATCGTGACGCCCCGCTGGCCCCTACCTGTTCCATGACGTAGGAGCTGAATGGTGCTGCGCTGCTGGCAGAGGTCTCGGCGGGTGTCCCACCTCCCACCGTCTTCACAGTGAGGGCCTGCTCATCGGAGAATCCCAGCTGATGGAGCAGCTTCTGGTCTTTATTTACCGTTAACTGGAACCAAAACAATGACAAAAAATGTAAAGGACACGACACGGAGCGTACGAACAAAACAGTGTGCGGCCAACAGCCCCCACTGCTTGCAGTAACGCAACGAAACCAGGACTGCACATGTTTTCTGAAGGTAATGGGTGAAGAATGAGATGACGTTCTTGGAAACAAAGCGAGAGAGTGTGGGCCGGGATGTCCGCTCTGCTCCGCCAGTCTCAATGCATTGCTCTAGAGCGCAGTCTCTGGGTTTTTTGGATGGAAGCCCCTCTATCTTTTCACAGACCCCCCCGCCCTTCACATGTCCTGCCGGCGGCTCTAAAGAGACTTTGCGGCCGTCTGATCAGTGTGGATGCCGGACTTCTGCCCACAGACTATGGGCCGTGACTAACACACCGACACGTTCAAGTGCTGATCAGGGAGCACGAGAAGCACGGGACCCACGAGAAGCACGGAACCTACGGGACCCACGAGAGGCACGGGACCCACGAGAAGCACGGGACCCACGAGAAGCACGGGACCCACGAGAAGCACGGGACCCACGAGAAGCACGGGACCCACGAGAAGCACGGGACCCACGAGAAGCACGGGACCCACGAGAATCACAAGTGTGAGCAGCGAGCCGGTATCGGATGGGTTAGGTTAATGTGTGTTTAGATATAAGGATGAAGCAGGCGTTTAACAGTGAGATTTTAATACATGTTACGGAGGCGAATATTTGCTTTAACCTTTACTTTTTATCCTCACGGCATATAAATAAAGTTATAGATAAAGTTATAAATAAAGTTATAAGTTATAAAAAGTGCTTATTGAAACAGAAAAAACACGTATGACCCAAAGCCCCTCCCTATAGTCCCATCCACCAATCCGGTCTCATGGTGCCTCATAGGGAGGTTGCAGGTTAACTCCTCCTCTTTCTTTGCTGCCTCAGAGTTAAGATAAGTATAGCTCTCTCCAGAAAAATGGGACGTTTCATTCACTTTAATTGGATATTTTCTGTCAGAATATCCGGCAGGTGTTTGTTTCTTTCCTACAGGTTTTTAAACATGTTTAATAAAATTTCATGTTTTATATAACCTGTATCGGTCCCGCGGGCACCCGGCGTCTGTCGGTTGTACTCAGTGTTGGACGATCTCTCCCCCCATCATGGTGACATCTGCGTTGGCCATACAGATTCTGGTTAGCTCATTTCCTTGGTGCGGCACCGCTAGCGGCTAGACCCGAGGCCCCCTAACAGGCAGAGATATAAAGTGCCGACGCGGCTCCGCCATCTTAGTTCTAGATTTGCGCACTTTTGAGTGTGAAGAACCGCGACTCCATTTTGACAAATCTGCACTTTCATATGTCTGTCGCCTCAGCGCTGCAAACAGCAATTCATTACATGACAGACATAGAATTTACCTCAGAAACAGCTTCTTCCCGCCGCAGAGCCCCCCCCCCCCTTCCCCCGACATGGAAGATTCTGACTCTGAGGAGATTCCTCTCCCGTGTTACAATCTCCTCTTCCAATCCCTGAGCCCAGATAAACCCTCCACAAAACACATACAAAATGAAGGGGCTGACATCCCCTCATCAATGTCTACCATAGGGGCTGGCAACCCCACACCACTGCCATCAATAAGGGCCGGCAACCCCACACCACTGCCATCAATAAGGGCCGGCAATCCCCGCACCACTGCCATCAATAAGGGCCGGCAATCCCCGCACCACTGCCATCAATAAGGGCCGGCATCCCCGCACCACTGCCATCAATAAGGGCCGGCATCCCCGCACCACTGCCATCAATAGGGGCCGGCATCCCCGCACCACTGCCATCAATAGGGGCCGGCATCCCCGCACCACTGCCATCAATAGGGGCCGGCATCCCCGCACCACTGCCATCAATAGGGGCCGGCATCCCCGCACCACTGCCATCAATAGGGGCCGGCATCCCCGCACCACTGCCATCAATAGGGGCCGGCATCCCCGCACCACTGCCATCAATAGGGGCCGGCAATCCCGCACCACTGCCATCAATAAGGGCGGCATCTCCGCACCACTGCCATCAATAGGGGCCGGCAATCCCCGCACCACTGCCATCAATAGGGGCCGGCATCCCCGCACCACTGCCATCAATAGGGGCCGGCAATCCCGCACCACTGCCATCAATAGGGGCCGGCATCCCCGCACCACTGCCATCAATAGGGGCCGGCATCCCCGCACCACTGCCATCAATAGGGGCCGGCATCCCCGCACCACTGCCATCAATAGGGGCCGGCAATCCCGCACCACTGCCATCAATAAGGGCCGGCATCTCCGCACCACTGCCATCAATAGGGGCCGGCAATCCCCGCACCACTGCCATCAATAGGGGCCGGCAATCCCCGCACCACTGCCATCAATAGGGGCCGGCAATCCCCGCACCACTGCCATCAATAGGGGCCGGCAATCCCCGCACCACTGCCATCAATAGGGGCCGGCAATCCCCGCACCACTGCCATCAATAGGGGCCGGCAATCCCCGCACCACTGCCATCAATAGGGGCTGGCATCCCCGCACCACTGCCATCAATAGGGGCTGGCATCCCCGCACCACTGCCATCAATAGGGGCTGACATCCCCGCACCACTGCCATCAATAGGGGCTGACATCCCCGCACCACTGCCATCAATAGGGGCTGACATCCCTGTCACGGAATGGCCTAGCACCCTCAGCCAGGGGCGGTGCAGTAACAGTGGTGGCTATGGACACTTAGGTGCGGTGGCACGCACCTAGTTTTGCAAGTGCTTTTATTTAGATGTGATATTGTGTGGTGTAATAAAGTGTCCCCGTTGGTTTATTGCGAAATGTATTTCCCCTTTGTCTGCCTTGTCCGCCGCCATTTTCCCGATCACCTTGTGGCGCAGTTCAGATTCTTCGATTCGGAAAATGGCCGATCCGAACCATCCGGTTCGAATCGTAAAATGGCCGATTCGGACCATCCGGTCCGAATCGGCGACTCCCCGATCTGTAAGGGCCAATGGGTCCTGGGAGGGCGGGCAGGGATTCCCATTGTATGATAAGGTGTGTAAAGTTGATAAATGCTCGAGCTGTGCATAATAAAGGCAGATTTAGCAGCGCATCCAGCCTCGACTGCTGTGGTTATTTCCCCGCCGTATTTTCGCATCTGAGTATCCTCCGCGGTCTCAGGATACGGTGCCACCCAGATCCGAACCGAACCGAGCGCTCTGTGCCTGCATCGAGCATCAGGGCAGAGGCGCAGCGGATGGTGTTCGGTTCCCAGATTGAGAGATCCGATCCGAAGGGCGCGGCCGTGTACCGCGCTTCGGTATTGCGAGGGATTGCGGTAAGATCCGAATCCCTCGCCGATCCCGCAAGATCCGAAGCTTCATTCATCCCCGATCCGAAAAGTCCTCCACCGGAGATCCGAAGGTTCACCCGCACCTGGATCGGAAACGTTTCCCGCAGAAGATCCGAAACGTTTCCCACATAAGATCCGAAGATTCCTCCGCGGCTGGCAGATCCGATCTCCACGAACGTCCCACACCCACAAGGTCAGTGAACCAGCTGCTCGGGACGCTGAGTGCCGTATGGCTCAGTGGTCGGGCTGGTTCTAGGCAGGGGTCCCCTCCACCGCCCGCTAACCCCTTCCCGGGGTCACGCCAGGCCGCACGAGACGCCGAGTGCGCGCCACTCGGTAGTCGGCCAGCGGTAAGCGACGGGGTCACGCAGATAGAGCACACCCGCAGGCGGAACAACATCCCATTCCGTCATAATCCCCGCACCACTGCCATCAATAGGGGCTGACATCCCCGCACCTCTGCTTGCACTACCCCCACCCCAGTAAGCGAGCGCCTGATGTACTTTAACCCAGAGAACGAGGCATAAAGGGCAAGTATCAGAATAATCCCTCACATGGAATTACAGGATCAATTTGTTTATGCGGAGCAGGATGAGGATGAGGATGAATTCCTCTTACATGTCCCTGATGACCTGCTGAATGATGATCCTCTTACCCTGCAGAAACACCGTTACCCCCTCCACGAGAGGGACAGATTTTAGACAAACAAGGCAAACCCCGGTTTGTTCCTGAGGAGCTGATGCACCCACGCTCCACAATATGGGCTCCTAGAGAGCAGCTTGTTCAATTCCTCGACTCCCGCAGGAGTTGCCCTATAGATAGGGAAACACGCAATACCCTGAGGGCAGAATGCTCCAGACTCACCACCCCTGGTAAATTCTGTCATTCCCACTGTCAATGTTAATATTGAATTTGCATTGAATAATAGTTTTATAGGCAAACATTTATTTATTTATAAAGGATTTTACCAGGAAGGATACATTGAGATTTCTCTAGTTTTCAAGTATGTCCTGGGTTCGAGAACATTGAAGTGTTACAGTCGTTACAGAAATAAAGTAATAAATGCAAGATATTAAGAACAAAACACAAATATACAGATTAACACAGAAAATAGATATGTAAGTAATATAGTCATTATGTTACATGTTTACAGGTACATTCTGTATATAGTCACTGTGTTACATGTTTACAGGTGCATTCTGTATATAGTCACTGTGTTACATGTTTACAGGCGCATTCTGTATATAGTCACTGTGTTACATGTTTACAGGCACATTCTGTATATAGTCACTGTGTTACATGTTTACAGGTGCATTCTGTATATATTCACTGTGTTACATGTTTACAGGCGCATTCTGTATATAGTCACTATGTTACATGTTTACAGGTGCATTCTGTATATAGTCACTGGGTTACATGTTTACAGGTGCATTCTGTATATATTCACTGTGTTACATGTTTACAGGCGCATTCTGTATATAGTCACTGTGTTACATGTTTACAGGCGCATTCTGTATATAGTCACTGTGTTACATGTTTACAGGCGCATTCTGTATATAGTCACTGTGTTACACGTTTACAGGTGCATTCTGTATATAGTCACTGTGTTACATGTTTACAGGTGCATTCTGTATATAGTCACTGTGTTACATGTTTACAGGTACATTCTGTATATAGTCACTGTGTTACATGTTTACAGGTGCATTCTGTATATAGTCACTGTGTTACGTGTTTACAGGTGCATTCTGTATATAGTCACTGTGTTACATGTTTACAGGCGCATTCTGTATTGAGATATGTTAATATGGAGCTCTTAAGGGACTTTAGACTGGGGGAAGATTTGTTGGCGTCTGGGAGGTTATTCCATATTTGTGGTGCTCTGTAGGAAAATGAGGATCGAGCCATTTTCTTTTTGTATTGTGGTATTGCAAGTAAGGTGCTGGTCCTGGATCTGAGGTTATAGGATGAGGGAACTGCCGGGGGAAGCATCATATTCAGGTAGGGTGGTAGCTTCCCAGAAAAGCTCTTAAACACCAGGCTGGAAAGGTGTGTCTAGATTCCAGCGACGGCCAGTTTAGCTCTTAACATGTCACAATGGTGGGTCATGTAGTTACATAGTGTAGCGTAGCTGAAGGAGACACCAGACGCGGCTGTATCTTCCAAAAGGATTCTCGCTCTGAGCTCTTTAATGAACAAAAACGCCACAATTTATGCTGAGATGCAACAGCCATTATTTGCATAAAATGACCAACATTGACCTACTAAAATACTAATTACATTAGGTCAGATTTACAATAAACATTCCTCTTTCTTCATATCACACATCATTTACATAATCTATTGTAAAGGAGATCAGTTAGGTTTTGGCTGAGACAATGGTGACTCCCAACCTCAGACATGTAAACAGATAGCAGATGAACAAAGAGAAAACCCCCCTTTTACCTAATCACAAATTACTCAAACCTATTTTACAATCTATATGAAAGAAAGCATTTGAACTCGCTGCAGGTAGTATCTTTAAAAAAAACAAAAAAAAAAAAACATTTTTACCTAAAGAAATATAAGTATATTTAAAACTAAAGCTACGCCATTTACACTAAACTAATTTAAACTAAAACCAAACGATGTAAAATATATTTAAAATCACACGATACGAATGAACACAAAGTCTCATGGGGTCTGAAGCGCAGAGCGCCACGTCAGCTCCATGACAACACCGCAAAACAACTCATCCATGCCCTGGTAATCTCCCGACTCGACTATTGTAATAATCTCTTATCTGGCTTCCCTTTCGCCCGCCTCTCCCCCTCCCCTACAACCCATTCTAAATGCCTCTGCCAGGCTCCTCCACCTCACCCGCCGCTCTGTCTCTGGCTCCCCATCCACTACAGAATTCAATTCAAAATCCTTACCCTGACCTACAAAACCCTCACTAACTCAGCTCCCCACTACCTGTCCTCAATAATCAAATACACCCTAGCCCGCTCCCCAAGATCCAACAGGGACCTGCGCCTAGCTTCTCCCCGCATCACCTCTTCCCATGATAGACTGCAGGATTTCTCCCGCGCAGTCCCCATTCTTTGGAACGCTCTCCATTGTACGGTCAGACTTTCCCCTAGCTTCCCTTCCTTCAATCACTCCCTTAAAACATTTCTATTTAGGGAAGCCGACCACCCGACTCACTGACGCAGACGCAGCCAGTCCATCACTCTCACCTTGCAGTCCATCACTCCTGTTTCCAAGCCCAACCCTTCTAGATTGTGAGTTCCTACAGGAATAGGGTCCTCAACTCCTCCTGTATTGGTTTGTCAAATGTTGTTTAATGTATTGTAACCCTGTCTATACTTTGCCCATTGTACAGCGCTTCGGAATATGCTGGCACTTTATAAAGATTAATAATAAATGCAATCTCGGGTGGGGAGCACATTGTGGACAAATCCCCCAGGGAGGAACGTGGTCATCCCTGGAACGGAGGAACCATATTAGAAGGCCTGTTTGCAGTCCAATGCTTTACAAGGGATAGAGCAATAGCACCGTAGTGCTTCGCATGGACAATCTGCCAGCGCTAACAAACATCTCAACAAAATCCTAGCAGATCTAGAGAAGACCTTATGGAACTTTTGGTTCACGCAGCAAATCCTCATGAAGGCCCAGTACCTGCCGGGGTTGGACAACACGGCGGCAGATTGGCATTCCCACCACTTGAACTCGGGGGACTGGTGTCTGCACTCGTCTAGCTTTTCCAAGCTGTCAACACTTTGGGGTCTCCATCATCCGGACACTCATGTACCTGCCTTTTTCAGATGGCGTCAGGATCCGGAGGCTTTGGTGACAGAAGCCTTCCTGCAAGATTGGTCCAACGGTTGGAATTATGCCTGCCCTCTGGTCCAGATGGTGGCGCAATCCCTCCACTATAATCAACAAGCGACAGGGGTGCCTGTCACGCCGCTATGGCTGTCACAACCTTGGTACACCGGCATGCTTGAGTTGTCTGCGGACATCCCCAAGAGTCTTCCCAACATATCATGTCTGCCCATGGATCCGGATGTCATTGTGCCCTGCTATTACAACACAATCGTTTACAGATGGTCTATCCCAGACATTTAAAAGGATGCACTGCCGAGCTCCTACAGCAAGCCTGGGCCCCAGGAACTGTAAAAGCCTATTCGATCGATATGGAGATCAAGGCATCTCCATCCCTCTGCAGCCCCTGCAGTCCTGGTTTTCTGCTGCTTTTACGGATGGCAGGGTCTATCAGTCGATTAACCTCTACAGGTCAGCTATATCCGCTTCGATATTGGTGTAAAGGTGGTTCGCTCGTCATCCCCTTGTTTGCCATCTCCTTAGAGGAATCAGATCTTCACATCTTACCGCAACCGAGGAATACCACCCTCTGCAACGTTGGCCAGACAACGAACATTTATCCTTAAAACAACTTTCTGCAAAATTATTGATGCTTTTAGGTCTCATGTCAAGAGAAAGCGTCAGCGATGTCAGAACGCTAGATTTCCAAATCTGCTCTTTTTGTCTCCATGGGAGTCAGGTTTGACATTTCTCCTTGTACAAAAACCTCAATAGCCTCAGTTTTCTATCTGGCGTTTCAAACTGCCCTCAAATTGTGTCCAGTAACTTGCCTGCAGGCTTACAAACAGGCTACGCTGCCTCGTAGACGCCAGGACGTGCAACCTCTTTTCATTTCTTTCAAAAAGTCACGTTACCGTGTCATCTACCACATTAGCTTGATGGATCCGTTTGCTGATGTCTCAAACAGGTATTGACATGTACGCGTTTAGAGCCCATGCTGCAAGAAGAGCGATGGCATACACGGCTATGGCAGCTGGGACACACAGAGGACATTATGGGCTGTGCAGACTGGACTCGCGCTTCAACCTTTAAGGAATTCTACTTCAAACCAGTCTCGCACTGGTCTACTGAGTTGGTTCTTTATCGATGAACTAGCAAATATGAGCCTCCGAGACTTGTATTAAAATTCAAAAATTTTCCTAGCGTAGTAAAGTCAGGATTTTAATAATGACTTGGAGGCGAATATTTCCCTCCCTGGGACCCTCCTTACTTTATTTCTCTATGCTGATGACCGTCTCCATCTCTTTAGGAGTGTTACAGTCAGTGCTACTGCTGTTGCATGACGACACACCGTTTCGGCCCAGAGTTATAATCTTCCTTTTGTGTTGTTTACTTCTTGTGCCTTATCAGCCTAGATGAGCTTCGAAGGGTCTTCGGTTCCTTCTACATATTCATCTATTTCTTCGTTTCAAGATTTACAGTTACATAGGATGAATAAAGCCGTGCGTCCATCAGGTTCAGCCTTTCACACATCACCTACTACTGTTGATCCAAAAGAAGGCAAAAAACCCAGTCTGAAGCGCTCGCCAATGTGCAACATACTGGGAAACATTCCTTCTCCTGCCTGTTGCAGTTGGATGGCTGTTCCATGGTTTGGTGGATGTTTTACGTTTATTGGACTATGTTCGGTTCAGTTCAGGTCAGGACAAAGAAAGTAAGAGGAGTTAGCCTACAACCTCCCTATGCTGCACCAACCAGACCGGATTGGTTAATTGGACCATAGGGAGGGGGCTTTGGGTCACAAACCCTTTTTATAACTCGTTAATATGCTGTGCTATTAAAAAGTAAAGAAACTTAAAAGAAAATATTCGCCTCCGAGTCTTTATTAAAATGCTGACTTGACTTTACTATACTAAGAAAATCTTGGAATTATTTTAACGCTCCAGGGTGTGTTTGGTGGTTGTGGGACCCCCGAGTCACCGCCTGTCTCTGCGATGCCAGGGTCATCATTTGGGTGATCTGGAAGCCAGGACACGGAGTGGTTCTGGGTCTGACAGGGAGCGGATAAGGGAATGGGTCGGGGCTGAACGTGGGGTTCTGGACAGAACCCCGTGTGTTCCTGTTACAGTAACACCCAGTGTCCAACCACAGTAAGATCTACAGGGGAAAAGCCATCTGCTGCGGGCGATGCACTACATGTGGCTTCTGGGCAAGTTATTAAACCCCCCCCACCCGTATTTGACATGTGGCCCCCTCAGCCCCTACAAATACAGGAAACAATCATTTCACTTCATGCTTCCCTCCAGAGATCACTGGCGAATTCCTGATCAACACATTACCAGGATCCAAGCCCCGGCACGGGTCACACCACAGGAATTTACTCACCAAATGCTCATTTGCGAATATCTGGAGGTTTTCCACCGGGCAGCCGAGGTGTTTGGCCATTTTCCAGCGGACGCTTCCAACAGTCTCATTGCTGTGAGCCTGGACAGCGAATGACAAAACACAGAGCAGAAGCATTGCCGAGTGCAGCGGCCACCCCAGGACCTCCTGTTATGTTCTAGGACAAGGGCGGTAAAGTCTTCTACAAAAACTGGGCCCATAAAAGCTGTCATCTGACCTGACCCTTGAGTCAGAATGACAGACTTTGATCCAGCTCGGACAGACACAGGGCGGATCCCAAAGCATCGGACACTGGGATCCCTGGCATACATGTTCAGTCCTCGCTGAGGCGTACACGCGTGTGAGGTCATAACTTACCTCTACTGCGAAGGTGTCTTTGGTGGACTCGTACGTGACGTTCAGAGTCAGCAAGTGTCCGTGGAAGGAGGCGCCGTGAGGTAGAATAGTGCGGGGAACCGAGTACAGATCCTGAGGACAAATACAAATGATCATTAATCCCCTTACTAATCACTGTAACCCGCTAAGGAACGTGTAATATTCTATGCAATAACAAAAGTACTTTAGCGCCCATTGACAGCACCCGGGCCACATCCATCTACAGCACCCGGGAAGGGGGGCACACACGTCTACAGTAAGCGGGGCACATACCTCTATAGTAATCACGTAGCGCTCAGCGAGGAGGAGGAGCCTCTCGATTATAACTAACTTCGTAGACCTGAAAGACGAGAGGACACATGATTCACACACAGATGGGATCCTTGTTCTAGTGGACACACAGACGTGAGGCCAGGTCTGCGCGCCGCTCACAAAGCATGAGCCTACCTGTACGGAGATTGCACAGATGTTGCCACCGATGGCATGGCAGTGGCTGTGAGCATCTTGGTAGCCCTGGTGACAGCGTGGGTTAATGTGGGACCCCCAAGCGCTGAACTGGCGGCCTGCATGCAATTTAATACAAAGCAGTCAGTGTATGGACTGACAGACAACGCCTCGACAAACAGATACGACCATGGAGACAGTTCCCACCCGTCACAAAGTCATAACTGACCCCAGGACCCCCGAGCTTCTCCATTTGAACATAACGGCCACCGCACTTACCTCCAGCCGCGTATAACAATCTGCGATGAATTTCTTGTGTAAAGACACAGAATCCTGTAAAAACAAGATGCACGTTCTGTTATTCCAGAGCAAGGACAGACGCAGAGACCGTGCGTGGCTATTCCATTACACTCCATACCTTCTTCAGCCGGGGGTTCAGGTTGATGTAGCTGTAATTAATAATCAGCTGTATGGCCTCGTTTGCGATCTCTTCGTCTGGAGACTCCATGGCAACTTTCCAGATGAAGTCCATGCCGATCAGCTCCAGCTTCTCCACGTGCTGAAAACAAACACGAAGAGAATCAGAAACCAATAGAAAGGAAGCAGGCGAGCGAGCCAGAGTCACAGGTGATGGCCCTGTTGAGCACCCTGGCTTTATGGGTTTTACCCCAAAATTACAGAGGGTGACAGGGCCAGATCGGAGCGCGCGTACTCTGGTATAAAGCGCTACATGAAGAGCGCAGGCGCAGCAGCTTCACTCTGCAAGGCCACAGAGGGGATACCCGCTACCAATGTGCTTTGTTACATAAATCTTCTGCTAAATCAATACAGCGATCTATAGCATGACTGAGCCTCCACTCACCAGCTGCGTCCCCTGCCGTTTCAGGCGATGATCACACAGATTGACGTTTTCAAAGAAAGTCTTAAACAAGTTGAACCCTGAGAAGAGAAGACAAGGTAGAGAGGGGCAGAGAGGGTGCTGCTACTCACCGCAGTGTATCCTCAGCATTTATCTTGTTTCACTCACTCATATAGTACTCCTGATGACGCCATTTGAGATGGCAAACCACGTAGAGTGATGGAGTTTGCCTCTTTTACATGGTTACTCCGAGAGCACCGCAATGTCACCAACATTGCGGTGCTCTCTCACTTTAGCGAGTTTAATTTGCCGACCCTGCAGTGAATTCAGCATTCACCGCAGGGTCCCTGAAGTGTGGTGAATCGACCCACCGAACTAATCGAAAACCGCAAAACAGCCGAATGCATCCGATGATTCTCCGAACAGACGGCCGAATCAAAGCTGAATCGGAAAAAAGCTGACGACCTCCCAAACAGTCGACAAGCCATCTGTAACTGAATCTCCCTCTACCTTTGTGCCCTCACCCTCCCTGGCACCCTTGCCCACACTATGCATGGCCTCTGTGCCTGTTTGAGAGGTGTGGCTGCTGGCCTCCTGCCAAGAGATCGTGGACCAATTTGACAAAGCCATTCTCAAGGATAATGGTCATAATTGGCACCTAAGGGTTAACAGGTTAAATGTATTTCTATCTTGAAGCGGTTTGTATTTTACTTGGTTTGCTTTAGAGATACAATGTAGATGTATTGTTATCACTGTTTGTCCCTAGATTGATCTGATGTTGTGTTTGCTAATCTGGTCTAGTGTAACTGATCAGGTTTCTGCGTCTCCTGAAGGAATTTACCCCCCCCCCCCTCATGTAGGCAATGTATTCTGCTTATTGTGTCATGTTACCCTCCCCCATTTCACATGAAGACCATTCTTCTTCCCTGCATTAAGCCGTGTCTGGTGTTTGGGGAGAAATATATAGAATTATACAACACTCCCTCAAATGCTGGCTGAGAGTTGTGAGAAGGAAAGCTGCTGCGGATCAGCTTGGCTGAAGGGACGGATGCTGTAACAGGTTCGGGTCTGGTCCACAAGACGGAGACCAGTAAAACCCCAGTTGCTGTTACACCGCCGAACACGGGTGGACAAATAAAAAAAAAAGTAAAAAATAAACCACACACACGCACACTTTTAAAAAGGCATAAAAAAAAAAAAAAAAAATGCTGCATGAAAATGTCTGGGAATAATAGAAGATCCTATGAACAACAATAAAAAGCTCCGTTACAGAAAAAAAGAAAAAAAAAAAAAAGTTTTTTTGCTGCAGGTTAAAATAAACAGTTTATTAGATATTGAATAAAAACGGGGAATATTTTTAACATTGAAACCTCCGGGATTCGCCGGATTAAACCTGCCGAATGAAACCACATTAACAGTTAAGTTTTATTCCACAGCATTTCGGCTAATCTATTTAATTCATGTTAAAGGGTTACCCCCATTTGCCTGCCGGATACTGTAATACTAGATGCTGGGTACAATAAGTGCTCAAACTGCCCCACCATATACCTCTCTACCTAACCTGTAAGGTAAAGGGACGCTCAACGCATCGTGTAGTGGTAATGCTGGGATGTGGCCATGGTCACGGACGGGGACACACACACACACACACAATCTGCTGGGTCTGGAGAGCCTCCCGGGCCCTGACTGGCTGGAGATCTGCTGACTAGCCGATGCCTCTCACAGCTTCTTTCAGAAAAAAGAATGCCCTTAGAGCCCGGCGTACCGCTCACTCTCCTCTAATCCAGGGGTGAGATATTGGGGGGGGGGGGAATTCAACTTGAGGCGTCCCCTTAGTGCTCTGCGTACCATTCATGGTGATCTCATAGGACTCCAGCTTCAGGATCTTCTCTTTGAAAAGCTGCTGCTGCACATCGCTCTCCAGGTCGTGCTGGCCCTTCGTAAACCATTCGAAACACATCTACAGGACAAGCAGAGTGGATGTGACTGCTCGGGGACGCGGTGCCCGCTCCCTGCGCTGGAGATCAATATTACTGTGACTGCCCGGGGACTCGGCACCCGCTCGCTGCGCTGGAGATATTACCGTGACTGCTCGGGGACGCGGTGCCCGCTCGCTGCGCTGGAGATCAATATTACTGTGACTGCCCGGGGACTCGGCGCCCGCTCGCTGCGCTGGAGATCAATATTACTGTGACTGCCCGGGGACTCGGCGCCCGCTCCCTGCGCTGGAGATATTACTGTGACTGCCCGGGGACGCGGTGCCCGCTCGCTGCGCTGGAGATCAATATTACTGTGACTGCCCAGGGACTCGGCGCCCGCTCGCTGCGCTGGAGATCAATATTACTGTGACTGCCCGGGGACTCGGGCCCGCTCCCTGCGCTGGAGATATTACTGTGACTGCCCGGGGACTCGGTGCCCGCTCGCTGCGCTGGAGATATTACTGTGACTGCCCGGGGACTCGGTGCCCGCTCGCTGCGCTGGAGATATTACTGTGACTGCCCGGGGACTCGGTGCCCGCTCGCTGCGCTGGAGATATTACTGTGACTGCCCGGGACTCGGCGCCCGCTCCCTGCGCTGGAGATATTACTGTGACTGCCCGGGGACTCGGTGCCCGCTCGCTGCGCTGGAGATATTACTGTGACTGCCCGGGGACTCGGTGCCCGCTCGCTGCGCTGGAGATATTACTGTGACTGCCCGGGGACTCGGTGCCCGCTCCTGCGCTGGAGATATTACTGTGACTGCCCGGGGACTCGGCGCCCGCTCCCTGCGCTGGAGATATTACCGTGACTGCCCGGGGACTCGGCGCCCGCTCCCTGCGCTGGAGATATTACCGTGACTGCTCGGGACGCGCGGTGCCCGCTCGCTGCTGCGCTGGAGATCAATATTACTGTGACTGCCCGGGGACTCGGCGCCCGCTCCCTGCGCTGGAGATATTACTGCCCGGGGACTCGGCACCCGCTCCCTGCGCTGGAGATATTACTGTGACTGCCCGGGGACTCGGCACCCGCTCCCTGCGCTGGAGATATTACTGTGACTGCCCGGGGACTCGGTGCCCGCTCGCTGCGCTGGAGATATTACTGTGACTGCCCGGGGACTCGGTGCCCGCTCGCTGCGCTGGAGATATTACTGTGACTGCCCGGGGACTCGGTGCCCGCTCCCTGCGCTGGAGATATTACTGTGACTGCCCGGGGACTCGGCGCCCGCTCCCTGCGCTGGAGATATTACTGTGACTGCCCGGGGACTCGGCACCCGCTCGCTGCGCTGGAGATATTACCGTGACTGCTCGGGGACGCGGTGCCCGCTCGCTGCGCTGGAGATCAAATTACTGTGACTTGCCCGGGGACTCGGCGCCCGCTCGCTGCGCTGGAGATCAATATTACTGTGACTGCCCGGGGACTCGGCGCCCGCTCCCTGCGCTGGAGATATTACTGTGACTGCCCGGGGACGCGGTGCCCGCTCGCTGCGCTGGAGATCAATATTACTGTGACTGCCCGGGGACTCGGCGCCCGCTCGCTGCGCTGGAGATCAATATTACTGTGACTGCCCGGGGACTCGGCGCCCGCTCCCTGCGCTGGAGATATTACTGTGACTGCCCGGGGACTCGGTGCCCGCTCGCTGCGCTGGAGATATTACTGTGACTGCCCGGGGACTCGGTGCCCGCTCGCTGCGCTGGAGATATTACTGTGACTGCCCGGGGACTCGGCGCCCGCTCCCTGCGCTGGAGATATTACTGTGACTGCCCGGGGACTCGGTGCCCGCTCGCTGCGCTGGAGATATTACTGTGACTGCCCGGGGACTCGGTGCCCGCTCGCTGCGCTGGAGATATTACTGTGACTGCCCGGGACTCGGTGCCCGCTCCCTGCGCTGGAGATATTACTGTGACTGCCCGGGGACTCGGCGCCCGCTCCCTGCGCTGGAGATATTACCGTGACTGCCCGGGGACTCGGCGCCCGCTCCCTGCGCTGGAGATATTACCGTGACTGCTCGGGGACGCGGTGCCCGCTCGCTGCGCTGGAGATCAATATTACTGTGACTGCCCGGGGACTCGGCGCCCGCTCCCTGCGCTGGAGATATTACTGCCCGGGGACTCGGCGCCCGCTCCCTGCGCTGGAGATATTACTGTGACTGCCCGGGGACTCGGCACCCGCTCCCTGCGCTGGAGATATTACTGTGACTGCCCGGGGACTCGGTGCCCGCTCGCTGCGCTGGAGATATTACTGTGACTGCCCGGACTCGGTGCCCGCTCGCTGCGCTGGAGATATTACTGTGACTGCCCGGGGACTCGGTGCCCGCTCCCTGCGCTGGAGATATTACTGTGACTGCCCGGGGACTCGGCGCCCGCTCCCTGCGCTGGAGATATTACTGTGACTGCCCGGGGACTCTGTGCCCGCTCCCTGCGCTGGAGCTGTGACTGCCCGGGGAGTTGTGCGCTGTGACTGCCCGGGGAGTTGTGCGCTGTGACTGCCCGGGGAGTTGTGCGCTGTGACTGCCCGGGGAGTTGTGCGCTGTGACTGCCCGGGGAGTTGTGCGCTGTGACTGCCCGGGGAGTTGTGCGCTGTGACTGCCCGGGGAGTTGTGCGCTGTGACTGCCCGGGGAGTTGTGCGCTGTGACTGCCCGGGGAGTTGTGCGCTGTGACTGCCCGGGGAGTTGTGCGCTGTGACTGCCCGGAGTTGTGCGCTGTGACTGCCCGGGGAGTTGTGCGCTGTGACTGCCCGGGGAGTTGTGCGCTGTGACTGCCCGGGGAGTTGTGCGCTGTGACTGCCCGGGGAGTTGTGCGCTGTGACTGCCCGGGGACTCGGCACCCGCTCCCTGCGCTGGAGATATTACCATGACTGGCTGGGTCTCACCTCACGGTCCAATTCGCAGATGTCATGGCCGGTGACCAGGCACTCCCAGATCTCCTTGGCGCGGCTCCAGCTCAGGTACAACGTAGCTTCTTGCAAGAAGAACGCCAGGAATTTTAGATGCACCTCCAGATACTGGAAGGAGAGGACAGTTAATTTTTTCTGATTGGAAATTAAATTTCTCACATACACAAGCCCCGGGTTTTTACCAGCAAATGGAAAGTAAAAAGGCATCTAGCTGTGAGCCGGCCCCTGCGATCCCAGCTTTCCCACGGGAGATTATCCAGTAGAGGCTCCCGTGGCCTGATCTCTCACAAGATCTGACACTTCTCACCATTTGTCATTTCATGAGTCGCAAACCTAAGGGAGCTCGACCACCCAGGTGTGAGGAGATACGTGTGGCCAGATGGCAGTGATCCCGTCAGGTTCCATGGTATGTTATACGCTAATGAGTGAAATCACCGAGACACAACAATACACTGAGGGTCAACACGAGACTAACCAACTTTAATACGTGTCTCGGAGGCGAGTATTTGCTTTTTAGCCGTTAGAAAAACGTGTGTGATACCAAGCCCCTCCCCCTATCGTCTCAGCCACCAATCGGGTGGCCTTGGTGCCGCATAGGGAGGTTGTAGTTTACCACCTCTTTGCTGCCTCACAGATTCAAGGTATTCGAGTAACGCTCTCCAAATTTTGGGATTTTGGGGGGCGCTTTGTGTATTTTATGTCAGAATATCTAGCTGTTAAAGTGATATCATGGTTCTGTGCATTTTTCTCCTATTTTAGTTTCAGATTCACACGCTTTTCAGCCTGAAGAGCTGCGATTTTAGACAACTTCCGACTTTTCTCCATCGCGCTCAACAGTTATGGCCCTCTCTGCGCCCGAATCAAGTGCCCCCGACCCAGGCAGCGACAGGACGTTCCCATTACCCCGGCCCCAGATCCCTTTACGGTTTTATATGTCGTCACCTAAGGAGCGCAAACAGCGATTCACAACATGACAGACATTAACAAATCACTCCTAGAATTTACCTCAGCAACAGCTTCTTCCCGCCGCAATACCCCCCCCCCTCCTGTGAAATGGAAGATCCGACTGTGAGGAGATTCCTCTCCGTGTATCGCAGACTCCTTCTCCAACCCCTGAGTCCAGAAAAGCCCATCACAAAACAGAATGAAGGGGCCGGCATCCCCGCATCACTGCCATCAATAAGGGCCGGCATCCCCGCATCACTGCCATCAATAGGGGCCGGCATCCCCGCACCACTGCCATCAATAGGGCGGCATCCCCGCACCACTGCCATCAATAGGCCGGCATCCCCGCCACCAATAGGCCGGCATCCCCGCCACCAATAGGGGCCGGCATCCCCGCACCACTGCCCAATAGGCCGCATCCCCGCCACAATAGGGGCCGGCATTCCCGCACCACTGCCATCAATAAGGGCCGGCATTCCCGCACCACTGCCATCAATAGGGGCGGCATCCCCGCACCACTGCCACCAATAAGGGCCGGCATCCCCGCATCACTGCCACCAATAAGGGCCGGCATCCCCGCACCACTGCCACCAATAAGGGCCGGCATCCCCGCACCACTGCCACCAATAAGGGCCGGCATCCCCGCACCACTGCCATCAATAGGGGCCGGCATCCCCGCACCACTGCCATCAATAGGGGCCGGCATCCCCGCACCACTGCCATCAA
Source organism: Leptobrachium leishanense (assembly GCA_009667805.1). Lineage (NCBI taxonomy): Eukaryota > Metazoa > Chordata > Amphibia > Anura > Megophryidae > Leptobrachium > Leptobrachium leishanense. Next base: position 4,453,354 of record CM019070.1, on the reverse strand, counting down.
TAGGGGCCGGCATCCCCGCCACCACTGCCATCAATAGGGCCGGCATCCCCGCACCACTGCCATCAATAGGGGCCGGCATCCCCGCACCACTGCCATCAATAAGGGCCGGCATCCCCGCACCACTGCCATCAATAAGGGCCGGCATCCCCGCACCACTGCCATCAATAGGGGCCGGCATCCCCGCACCACTGCCTTCAATAAGGGCCGGCATCCCCGCACCACTGCCATCAATAAGGGCCGGCATCCCCGCACCACTGCCATCAATTAAGGGCCGGCATCCCCGCACCACTGCCATCAATAAGGGCCGGCATCCCCGCACCACTGCCATCAATAGGGGGCCGCATCCCCGCACCACTGCCATCAATAGGGGCCGGCATCCCCGCACCACTGCCATCAATAGGGGCCGGCATCCCCGCACCACTGCCATCAATAGGGGCCGGCATCCCCGCACCACTGCCACCAATAGGGGCCGGCATCCCCGCACCACTGCCACCAATAAGGGCCGGCATCCCCGCACCACTGCCACCAATAAGGGCCGGCATCCCCGCACCACTGCCATCAATAGGGGCCGGCATCCCCGCACCACTGCCATCAATAAGGGCCGGCATCCCCGCACCACTGCCATCAATAGGGGCCGGCATCCCCGCACCACTGCCATCAATAGGGGCGGCATCCCCGCACCACTGCCATCAATAAGGGCCGGCATCCCCGCACCACTGCCATCAATAAGGGCCGGCATCCCCGCACCACTGCCATCAATAGGGGCCGGCATCCCCGCACCACTGCCATCAATAGGGGCTGGCATCCCCGCACCACTGCCTTCAATAAGGGCCGGCATCCCATCAAAAGGGCCGGCATCCCCGCACACCACTGCCATCAATAAGGGCCGGCATCCCCGCACCACTGCCATCAATAAGGGCCGGCATCCCCGCACCACTGCCATCAATAAGGGCCGGCATCCCCGCACCACTGCCACCAATAGGGGCCGGCATCCCCGCACCACTGCCACCAATAAGAGCCGGCATCCCGCGCACCACTGCCATCAATAGGGGCCGGCATCCCCGCACCACTGCCATCAATAAGGGCCGGCATCCCCCCCCCGCACACTGCCATCAATAGGGGCCGGCATCCCCGCACCACTGCCATCAATAGGGGCCGGCATCCCCGCACCACTGCCATCAATAAGGGCCGGCATCCCCGCACCACTGCCATCAATAGGGGCCGGCATCCCCGCACCACTGCCATCAATAGGGGCTGGCATCCCCGCACCACTGCCTTCAATAAGGGCCGGCATCCCATCAATAAGGGCCGGCATCCCCGCAACACTGCCATCAATAAGGGCCGGCATCCCCGCACCACTGCCATCAATAAGGGCCGGCATCCCCGCACCACTGCCATCAATATAAGGGCCGGCATCCCCGCACCACTGCCATCAATTAGGGGCCGGCATCCCCGCACCACTGCCATCAATAGGGGCCGGCATCCCCGCACCACTGCCATCAATAGGGGCCGGCATCCCCGCACCACTGCCACCAATAAGGGCCGGCATCCCGCACCACTGCCCCACAAATAAGGGGCCGGCATCCCCGCACCACTGCCATCAATAGGGGCGGCATCCCCGCACCACTGCCATCAATAGGGGCCGGCATCCCCGCACCACTGCCATCAATAGGGGCTGGCATCCCCGCACCACTGCCTTCAATAAGGGCCGGCATCCCATCAATAAGGGCCGGCATCCCCGCACCACTGCCATCAATAAGGGCCGGCATCCCCGCACCACTGCCATCAATAAGGGCCGGCATCCCCGCACCACTGCCATCAATAAGGGCCGGCATCCCCGCACCACTGCCATCAATAAGGGCCGGCATCCCAAGGGCCGGCATCCCGCACCACTGCCATCAATAGGGGCCGGCATCCCCGCACCACTGCCATCAATAGGGGCCGGCATCCCCGCACACTGCCATCAATAGGGGCCGGCATCCCCGCACACACTGCCATCAATAGGGGCCGGCATCCCCGCACCACTGCCATCAATAAGGGCCGGCATCCCCGCACCACTGCCATCAATAAGGGCCGGCATCCCCGCACCACTGCCATCAATAAGGGCCGGCATCCCCGCACCACTGCCATCAATAAGGGCCGGCATCCCCGCACCACTGCCATCAATAAGGGCCGGCATCCCCGCACCACTGCCTTCAATAAGGGCCGGCATCCCATCAATAAGGGCCGGCATCCCCGCACCACTGCCATCAATAAGGGCCGGCATCCCCGCACCACTGCCATCAATAAGGGCCGGCATCCCGCACCACTGCCATCAATAAGGGCCGGCATCCCCGCACCACTGCCTTCAATAAGGCCGGCATCCCGCACCACTGCCTCAATAAGGGCCGCATCCCATCAATAAGGGCGGCATCCCCGCACCACTGCCATCAATAAGGGCCGGCATCCCCGCACCACTGCCATCAATAAGGGCCGGCATCCCCGCACCACTGCCATCAATAAGGGCCGGCATCCCCGCACCACTGCCATCAATAGGGGCCGGCAATCCCCGCACCACTGCCATCAATAAGGGCCGGCATCCCCGCACCACTGCCATCAATAGGGGCCGGCAATCCCCGCACCACTGCCATCAACAGGAGCCGGCATCCCCGCACCACTGCCATCAATAGGGGCCGGAATCCCCGCACCACTGCCATCAATAGGGGCTGGCAACCCTACCCCACTGCTTTCCCTACGCCCACCCATACCACCACCCCATAAGCGAGCGCCTGATGTTCTTTTGCCCAAAGAAAAAGACAAAAAGGGCAAATATCAGAATAATCCCTCACATGGAATTACAGGATCAATTTGTTTATGCAGAGCAGGATGAGGATGAGGATGAATTCCTCTTACATGTCCCTGATGACCTGCTGAATGATGATCCTCTTACCCTGCAGAAACACCGTTACCCCCTCCACGAGAGGGACAGATTTTAGACAAACAAGGCAAACCCCGGTTTGTTCCTGAGGAGCTGATGCACCCACGCTCCACAATATGGGCTCCTAGAGAGCAGCTTGTTCAATTCCTCGACTCCCGCAGGAGTTGCCCTATACAGGTGAAACTGGAAAGATTAGAATATGGTGTAAAAGTTGATTTATTTCAGTAATGCAAGTTAAAAGGTGAAAGTAATATAGGAGACTCATTAGATGCAAAGCGAGATCGATCAAGCGGTGATTTGTCATAATTGTGGTGATTCTGGTTACAGCTCATGAAAACCCCAAATCCACAATCTCAGAAAATGAGAATATTGTGATGTGGTGCAATATATTCTAGGCTCAAAGTGTCTCACTCTAATCAGCTAATTCAGCCATAACACCTGCAAAGGGTTCCTGAGCCTTGAAATGGTCTCTCAGTCTGGTTCAGTAGGAATCACAATCATGGGAAAGACGCTGACCTGACAGTTGTGCAGAAAACCATCATTGACGCCTCCATAAGGAGGGAAAGCCTCAAAAGGTCATTGCAAAAGAAGTTGGATGTTCCCAAAGTGCTGTATCAAAGCACATTAATAGAAAGTTATGTGGAAGAAAGAGGTGCACAAGCAGCAGGGATGACGCAGCCTGGAGAGGATTGTCAGGAAAAGGCCATTCAAAATGTTGGGGACTTTCACAAGGAGTGGACTGAGGCTGGAGTAAGTGCATCAAGAGCCACCACACACAGACGCATCCTGGACATGGGCTTCAAATGTCGTATTCCTCTTGTCAAGCCGCTCCTGAACAACAAACAACGTCAGAAGCGTCTTACCTGGGCTAAAGAAAAACACACCTGGTCTGTTGCTCAGTGGCTCCAAAGTCCTCTTTTCTGATGAGAGCAACTTTTGCATCTCATTTGGAAACCAAGGAGCCAGAGTATGGAGGAAGAATGGAGAGGACACACTGCAACATGCTTGAAGTCCAGTGTGAAGTTTCCACAGTCTGTGTCGATTTGGGGAGCCAAGTCATCTGCTGGTGTTGGTCCACTGTGCTTCATTAAGTCCAGGGTCAACACAGCCGTCTACCAGGAGATTTTGGAGTACTTCATGCTTCCTTCCGCAGACGAGCTTTATGGGGATACTGACTTCATTTTCCAGCAGGACTTGGCACCTGCCCACACTGCCAAAAGCACCAAAACCTGGTTCTATGACTGTGGGATTACTGTGCTTGATTGGCCAGAAAACTCGCCTGACCTGAACCCCATAGAGAATCTGGAGCATTGCCAAGAGAAAGATGAGAGACATGAGACAGAACAATGCAGAAGAGCTGAAGGCCACTATTGAAGCATCCTGGTCTTCCATAACACCTCAGCAGTGGCCACAGGCTGATAGCTTCCATGCCACGACGGCCGCATTGAGGCAGGAATTGCTGCAAACCAAGCACTGAGTACATCTGCAGCTTATACTTTTCACAGGTGCCATATTGTTCTATGTACAATCCTTGTTTTATTGATTACATGGAATATTCTCATTTTCTGAGATTGTGGATTTGGGCTTTTCATGAGCTGTAACCAGAATCACCACAATTATGACAAATCACCGCTTGCTCGATCTCGCTTTGCATCTAATGAGTCTCATATATTACTTTCACCTTTTAACTTGCATTACTGAAATAAATCAACTTTTACACCATATTCTAATTTTTCCAGTTTCACCTGTAGATCGGGAAACACGCAATAACCTAAGGGGCAGAATGCGCCGGACCCACCACCCCTGGCAAAGCCCGTCACTTCCACGGTCAATGCCAACTTTATTTAATTTGCATAGAAAAATGGATTTATAGGCAAAAGTGATTTAGACCAAGCTGTCCATGTATGTCAAGACAAGTGATTTGATACCAAGGGGTTTGATATGGTCAAAGCAGACATTGAGAACGATACAGTGGTACAAGAGGAGGAATTGAAGAGCTGGATCCAATGGGTGCTGACCCTACTGGGGAACACAAATGCTGCAATAGCCACAGAGCTCCGCAAATTGTGGCCCTATCTACTACAGAGCACGGAAGCGACGCTGCTGACATGCTTTTTGGTAGATCCTTTGTAAAGGATATTGGGGATCACGCTCCAGGATATGCCTCCATTGATAAGGCTCAGACCTCCATCAAAATGTCTTTGTCCCTTGACTTTTCAGGAGGGCATGTAGATCAAGGAACCGCCCTGCCGGCCGTGTTGCCAATTCCACCTCAAGAGCCGTTCAAAGTTACACCTAAGGCAGTTCCGAGGCTATATACACTGGTTCCTTCCCCCCCCCCCCCCCCACCACAGCCAATATGGCAGAACATTTTTTCCACAACAGGCAGTTACTAACTGCAGATGCTTGGGTCCTGCAGACTGTTGGTGTTCCATATAGATTTCCCATCTCCACCGTCCCTTCACTTCACACCCAATCCACTACACTTCTCAGAGAACCAACTGCGAAGCCATTCGTGACGAGGTATGAGAACTTCGACAGAAAAAAAGTGACACAGAACAAGCACCACAAAACCAACCAGGTTTCACCAGAAATAGCTTCCTAGTAAAGAAGAAAGAGGGGGGTCTTCGTCCAGTTATAAATTTACAGCTGAATGCTGGGATTCAGTACTGACACTTCAAAAAAATGGAAGGAATTTACTGCCTACCCAACACACCCTTTATAGAGGGAGACTGGCTGGCAAAAATAGGCTCAATGGCGTCTCAACATCGGGATTTCCTCAGGTTTCAATGGGTCCCCAACTATACCATTTCACCAGCTTCCCATTCTGTCTTAGCACATTGGGGCTTCACCAAGCTGATGAAGCCGGTAACATTAACCTTACGAGCCCAGGGGATACGTCTGATTATTATTTATCGGGACAATATCCATCTCATGGCTCAGTCACAAACATTGTTATTAGACCCTTTAAATTGTACAGTGTCCCTTTTGCAGTCGCAGGTTCCTGATACACCCATAGAAATCGGTACTAACCCCGACTCAACCTCTGGAATTCTTGATCCAGTCGGTGGACAGACGCTTGTGTCTTCCTTAGACAAAAGTGTCTCCCAAAAAAATTATATATATTTGCTTCTTTGAAGAAGCGATCGTTTTCACTGAGGGCTCTAGCCAGTTACAGGTCTACTGACGATGACACTCAATGCCATACCTCCTGCCCAGTTACATTACTGTATGCTGCAATGCCTACGCACTCACCATCTCCAACAATGGTCTCTTATGGTAGACCCGATCAGTCTCAGCCTGAGGAGGTGACTTCGGGAACATAGATGTAGGGAATTGGGAAACATATATTGGCCCCAGAGCCAGATATATATACATAGCATCCAAAGCGAGCAATCTCAGGTGGGGAGATCATTGCGGCCACCTCACAATGAGAGGAACGTGGTCATCCCTATAACGGATGTTTCTCATCAATGCATTGGAACTATTGGCAGGCCTGTTTGAAGTCCAATCCTTTAGGAAGGGAAAGAACAAGGGCACCGTAGTGCTTCGCATGGACAAACGGCCGGCTGTAACGAACATCAACGGCATGGGCGGCCCCAGGTCCAAGATCCTATAAGATCTAGTGAAGAGGTACTGGAACTTTTGCTTTAAGCAGAAAATCCTAGTGAAGGCCAACACTTTTGGACAACACTGTGGCGGACTGGCACTACCAACATTTGAAGGATGATGGTGTTTGGCACCTGCACTCGTCCATCTTTTCCAAGGTGTCAACACTTTAGAGGCCCCTTCAACTATTCGCCTCAACACTCCCTACCCGCCTTCTTCAGCTGGTGGCTGGATCTGGAAGCTTTGGCGACAGCCGCCATCCTACAAGATTTGGCCAACAGTCTGAATTATGCATTCCCTTAGTTTCCGATGATCATGTGAGCCCTCCATTATGTTCATCACCACAATCAACAGCATTGCTGGTCACACCTCTATGACCGTCACAGCCTTGGTACCCTGACCTGTTAGAGTCGTCTGGACATCAAGAGTCTTCCCAACATACCACGTCTGCTTGTGGATTCAGATGATCATTGTCACCTGCTATTACAACACTCTCGTATACAGACAGTGACTTGGTTGGTCTCGGTCTACCCCAGATGTTTTGCGACGCACTGTCGAGATCCTACAGCAAGCCTGGGCCCTCAAACTATACAAGCAAGAAAAGCATGGGATTGCTGGTGTGTGGAATGGTATCTACATTCCTCTGCAGCCCTTCTGAAAACAGTCCTGGATTTCCTCTCCGCTGCTTATACAGATGGCAGGGCCCATTTGTCCATTAACCTCTACAGGTCAGCTATACCTGCTGAACACTTGGGAAAAGGCAGTTCACCCATTGGACGTCATGCCCTCGTTTGCTGTCTCTTTAGAGGAATCAGATAGTCACGCGCTCCGCAAACAAGGTATACCACCATCTGGAACGTTAATCAAGTATTTGATTTCCTGGAACACTGGCCACACAACGAAGACTTCTTAAAACAACTTTTTGTGAAATTATTGATGCAGTGTCTTATTTCGGGCATAATGGTCAGCGATGTCCGAGCCCTGGATTTTCAAATCCATTCTTTTGTCCAGGGAGTCAGGTTTGACCGTTCTTGTCGTACCAAAAACCTCAATCACCTCAGTTTTCTATCAGACGTTTCCAACTGCTCTCAAATTGTGTCCAGTTACTTTCCTGCAGGCTTCCGAAAAAGCTACGCTGCCTCTTCGAAGCCTGGACATGCAACCTCTTTACATCTCTTTCAAAAACCCACACGTTGCCGTGTCATCTATCACACTAGCTCGATGGATGCGTTGGCTGATGTCTCAAGCTGGTGTTGACGTGTACGCTTTTGGAGTCCATTCTGCAAGAGGAGCAATGGCATACACGGCTATGGCAGCTGGGACACACAGAGGACATTATGGGCTGTGCAGACTGGCCTCACGCTCAACCTTTAAACAATGCTACTTTAAACCGGTCTCGCACTGGTCTACTGAGTTGGTTCTTTATCGATGAACTAGCAACTATGAGCCTCCGAGACACGTATTAAAATTCCAAGATTTTCCTAGCGTAGAAAAGGAAAGTGAGGATTTTAATAATGACTCGGAGGCGAATATTTCTCTCCCTACTTTATGTATATAGCTTTGTTATTGCCAACATGAATCAATAGAATTATTTCTCTATGCCTTTATCCGTCTCCATCTCTTTATGGGTGTTACGTTCAGTGATACTGCTGTTGCATGTGGGGACACACAGTACCGGCTCAGCGTTTTAATCTTCCGTGTTGTTTTCTTTTGCCTGATCAGCCTGGTTTAGCTGCGAAGGGTCTTTGTTTCCTTCTACAGATTTGTCATTTTCTTCATGTCAAAATTTGTTCTTCTGCCTGTTGCAGGTGGATGGATGTTCCATTGAGGTTTTACTTTACATGGACCATGTCCGTTTCAGGACAAAGAAAGAGGAAGTGGACTTAACCTACAACCTCCTTATGCTGCACCGACATGACCAGATTGGTGGATGGGACTTAAGGAGGGGCGCTTTGGGTCATGTGTTTTTCTGTTAAACAAACCCTTTTTATAACTAACCAACATGCTGTGAGGCTAAAAAGTAAAGAAAGTTAAAGCAAATATTCGCCTCCGAGTCATTAAACGCATGACTTTCCTTCACTACGCTAGGAAAATCTTGAGATTATATTAGGGATCCCACCAAGCCCTCTGGGGTGCACAGCACTGCAGGAGCTTTACACCTGGAACACACATGCACAAGGTAATTTTAAGTTGCCATAAAGATCGTTCTGGGGTTGTGCAAACACGACGCACGTAACACACATCACATTGAACCCACAGGGACTGCAACAATGGCCGAATCCCTTTTACAGGACGCCATGAGCTGCTGCAGAACCCGTTAACATTTCGCTTTTTATATCAAAGTGTTTCTGTGTCAGATACCTCCCGATAAGTGTATCTGCCATCGATAAGAGACGATCCCACCAGACCTCCGGCTCCCACAGTGGCCACTGATAACCTGTGGCAGGCCACCAGACTCGCGGTCACAAGTTTGACGATTTCAAAATTCTTCTTCAGGTCCTGAATGATGCTCTGCAACGTGGAGGAAGAAACAATGTGTGAGAGGCCCTGCGTCTGAACAAAGACAAAGAGGAGCTGTCCAGCAGTGACAAACAGTGACACACACCAAGACTTGGATACACCAACTGCAAGGGCTTCATGGTAAAAGGGAAGCTAGTCCCAATGGGCTACCATACACCATTATACATACAGGTCTCTGTACTCATCACCACGCACGGCAATAAACACACCACCACACGTGCCTCTCCAGTGTGAACCTGTAACGCTCAAGATTCAGGGAATGACACTACAGCGAAAGCTCTTGGGACGTTCACCTTGTCTTGTTTTTGGTACGTTTGCTTGTTAAATGATCGCGTGATCTCGTGGAGTTGGCGTAAGGCAGGCACCACCCATACCACCTGTGGATTGTTGTTCTGTGATGACTGTGGATATCAAGAGACACAGGAGATGAGAATACATACATGCAGAGGGCTGGAGAGACGGTGCTGACCGGACTCAATGTTACGTGTGGGGAAGGTACCACTTCTCAGCTGTACAGAGAATGGCCCCCATTGCAAGCTGCGATGAACGCCGCGCTCCACACACTTACCTTCTTAATATCTTCGATGCACTTTATAATGTAACTGCGTTTGACGGTCTCTTTCACGGCGTAGGCATCACTCAGAATGGTTAAGTGCTCCTCTAAAGCTTGTTGGATCAGGATAGAAGGTAATGTGGGCAGGTGGGCCAGCTCCCAGAGAACCTCCAAAACCTGCAAGGAGACCTGCTGTTACTGGCCTGGCTCAGAGATGGACCATGTGACACAGTAACCAGTGGCCACACTATTTTATTTTATTTATAAAGGATTTTACCAGGAAGGATACATTGAGATTTCTCTCGTTTTCAAGTATGTCCTGGGTTCAAGAACATTGAATTGTTACAGAAATACAAAGTAATAAAATGCAAGAAATTAACACAAAAACAAATATACAGATTAACAGAAAATAAATATGTAGGAAATAAAGTCACTGTGTTACACGTTTACAGGCACATTCTGTATATAGTCACTGTGTTACATGTTTACAGGTGCATTCTGTATATAGTTACTGTGTTACATGTCTACAGGCGCATTCTGTATATAGTCACTGTGTTACATGTTTACAGGTGCATTCTGTATATAGTCACTGTGTTACATGTTTACAGGTGCATTCTGTATATAGTCACTGTGTTACATGTTTACAGGTGCATTCTGTATATAGTCACTGTGTTACATGTTTACAGGTGCATTCTGTATATAGTCACTGTGTACATGTTTACAGGTGCATTCTGTATATAGTCACTGTGTTACATGTTTACAGGTGCATTCTGTATATAGTCACTGTGTTACATGTTTACAGGTGCATTCTGTATATAGTCACTGTGTTACATGTTTACAGGTGCATTCTGTATATAGTCACTGTGTTACATGTCTACAGGCGCATTCTGTATATAGTCACTGTGTTACATGTTTACAGGTGCATTCTGTATATAGTCACTGTGTTACATGTTTACAGGTGCATTCTGTATATAGTCACTGTGTTACATGTTTACAGGTGCATTCTGTATATAGTCACTGTGTTACATGTTTACAGGTGCATTCTGTATATAGTCACTATGTTACATGTTTACAGGTGCATTCTGTATATAGTCACTGTGTTACATGTTTACAGGTGCATTCTGTATATAGTCACTGTGTTACATGTTTACAGGTGCATTCTGTATATAGTCACTGTGTTACATGTTTACAGGTGCATTCTGTATATAGTCACTGTGTTACATGTTTACAGGTGCATTCTGTATATAGTCACTGTGTTACATGTTTACAGGTGCATTCTGTATATAGTCACTGTGTTACATGTTTACAGGTGCATTCTGTATATAGTCACTGTGTTACATGTTTACAGGCGCATTCTGTATATAGTCACTATGTTACATGTTTACAGGTGCATTCTGTATATAGTCACTGTTACATGTTTACAGGTGCATTCTGTATATAGTCACTGTTACATGTTTACAGGTGCATTCTGTAGTCACTGTGTTACATGTTTACAGGCGCATTCTGTATATAGTCACTATGTTACATGTTTACAGGTGCATTCTGTATATAGTCACTGTGTTACATGTTTACAGGTGCATTCTGTATATAGTCACTGTTACATGTTTACAGGTGCATTCTGTATATAGTCACTGTTACATGTTTACAGGTGCATTCTGTAGTCACTGTGTTACATGTTTACAGGCGCATTCTGTATATAGTCACTATGTTACATGTTTACAGGTGCATTCTGTATATAGTCACTGTTACATGTTTACAGGCGCATTCTGTATATAGTCACTATGTTACATGTTTACAGGTGCATTCTGTATATAGTCACTGTGTTACATGTTTACAGGTGCATTCTGTATATAGTCACTATGTTACATGTTTACAGGCGCATTCTGTATATAGTCACTATGTTACATGTTTACAGGTGCATTCTGTATATAGTCACTGTTACATGTTTACAGGTGCATTCTGTATATAGTCACTGTTACATGTTTACAGGTGCATTCTGTAGTCACTGTGTTACATGTTTACAGGCGCATTCTGTATATAGTCACTATGTTACATGTTTACAGGAGCATTCTGTATATAGTCACTGTGTTACATGTTTACAGGTGCATTCTGTATATAGTCACTGTGTTACATGTATACAGGTGCATTCTGTATATAGTCACTGTGTTACATGTTTACAGGTGCATTCTGTATATAGTCACTGTGTTACATGTTTACAGGTGCATTCTGTATATAGTCACTGTGTTACATGTCTACAGGCGCATTCTGTATATAGTCACTGTGTTACATGTTTACAGGTGCATTCTGTATATAGTCACTATGTTACATGTTTACAGGTGCATTCTGTATATAGTCACTATGTTACATGTTTACAGGTGCATTCTGTATATAGTCACTGTGTTACATGTTTACAGGTGCATTCTGTATATAGTCACTGTGTTACGTTTACAGGCGCATTCTGTATATAGTCACTGTGTTACATGTTTACAGGTGCATTCTGTATATAGTCACTGTGTTACATGTTTACAGGTGCATTCTGTATATAGTCACTGTGTTACATTTTACAGGTGCATTCTGTATATAGTCACTGTGTTACATGTTTACAGGCGCATTCTGTATATAGTCACTGTGTTACATGTTTACAGGTGCATTCTGTATATAGTCACTGTGTTACATGTTTACAGGTGCATTCTGTATATAGTCACTGTGTTACATGTTTACAGGCGCATTCTGTATATAGTCACTGTGTTACATGTTTACAGGTGCATTCTGTATATAGTCACTGTGTTACATGTTTACAGGTGCATTCTGTATATAGTCACTGTGTTACATGTTTACAGGTGCATTCTGTATATAGTCACTGTGTTACATGTTTACAGGTGCATTCTGTATATAGTCACTATGTTACATGTTTACAGGTGCATTCTGTATATAGTCACTGTGTTACATGTTTACAGGTGCATTCTGTATATAGTCACTGTGTTACGTTTACAGGCGCATTCTGTATATAGTCACTGTGTTACATGTTTACAGGTGCATTCTGTATATAGTCACTGTGTTACATGTTTACAGGTGCATTCTGTATATAGTCACTGTGTTACATGTTTACAGGTGCATTCTGTATATAGTCACTGTGTTACATGTTTACAGGTGCATTCTGTATATAGTCACTGTGTTACATGTTTACAGGTGCATTCTTTATATAGTCACTATGTTACATGTTTACAGGTGCATTCTCTATATAGTCACTGTTTAACATGTTTACAGGTGCATTCAGTATTGAGGTATGTTAATAGGGAAGTCTTAAGGGACTTTAGACTGGGGGAAGATTTGATGGCGTCTGGGAGGTTATTCCATATTTGTGGTGCTCTGTAGGAAAATGAGGATCGAGCCACTTTCTTTTTGTATTGTGGTATTGCAAGTAAGGTGCTGGTCCTGGATCGGAGGTTATAGGATGAGGGAACTGCTGGAGGAAGCATCCTATTCAGGTAGGGTGGTAGCTTCCCAGAAAAGCTCTTAAACACCAGGTTGGAAAGGTGAAGGGTGCATCTAGATTCCAGCGACGGCCAGTTTAGCTCTTTTAACATGTCACAATGGTGGATCATGTAGTTACATTGTAGCACAAAGCGGCAGAATGAGTAATACAATGTAGTAAGTTTATGAAGGTGTGTTTGCAGGGCGGCTGCATACACTACATCTCCGTATTCAATAGCTGGCATAAGCATTTGTTGTACAATCTACTTTCTTACCGCGGGGCTCAGGCAGGATTTGTTTCTGTACAGGGCACCTAGTTTGGGGTAAAGTTTAGATGCGAGTTTTTCGATGTGGGGCCAAAGGATAGATTAGGGTCTAACCACATACCTAGGTATTTGAGAGAAGTGACTGTGGTCAGCGTGCCATTTGATTTTGTCCCCACACATAGATGGGGATTTTGTAATTTGTATAGTTTAGGTTTTGTTCCAAAGAGCATCGTTACAGTTTTGTCAGTATTTAAAAAAAGTTTGTTGTGTTTGATCCACTTTTCTACCTCTGTGAATAGTTCTTGCAGCGCGGCCTCCAGCTGTGGGAGATCTGGTTTGCTGGTATAGATTACGGTGTCGTCTGCGTACATGTGTACAGTTGAGGCTTTGCAGACGTTGGGCAGATCATTTATGAATATTGTGAATAGCAGGGGGCCAAGTATCGAGCCTTGGGGTACACCGCACGTGACTGGGAGGGGGAGCTGTCAGAAATGGACACATATTGCGACCGATCAGATACATGATTGCGATCACCAATACCAGAGTTAAGTTTTTTTAACAAGATGCCATGGTCTACTGTGTCAAAGGCCTTGGCAAAAATCAAGGAAGATGCTCCAGTTAGGTTTCCTTGTTCCATCCCAGCCTGGAGATCATTGCAAACTTTTAAAAGGGCGGTTGTGGTTGAATGATTTGGACGGAAGCCGGTTGGTCTGGGGTTAAATAGTTCCAATACTGCCACCCACACGCCAACACCTCTGGGACCCTTACTTTGCCTGTGGTGGTCTCGTTTCGGGCTTCCCGACCGATGCGGCCAATGAGGCTCAGCAGCTTCTGGCGGATTCGATCCGTTTCCACTTCCCAGCTCTGAACAAGGAGGGAAAAATAAACATTTTGGGAGAAGGTCCTAAAAGAAAAGAACTGACCCTGCACTAAATAAAGAAAACGGGGCTGCCATGTAACACCTCGGGGGGGGGGGCACCACATACACAGGGTAATAACAGGCATCAACCTGCGTCGTGTCCAGCCCCGTAACAGATGTGGATAATGTGGAGTCTGGATTACACGACACAAAACTCAGACATGGTGTTATTGCATAACAGTCTCCTTCGATGCATCAAGGGAAATAAAAGATATCTGCAAATGGTTCTGCATTATCAGCATACAGGCAGATGCAGTAAGTGTGCTGCAGATGGATAATGGCGAGATCTCCTGCTTTCAGGGGGTCTGCATTATCAGCATACAGGCAAATGCAGTGAATGTGCTGCAGACGGATAATAAAATGGTGAGATCTGCTTATGGGGGTTTGTAGTGATCAGAATGAGATTATTAGCAATACAATATCTGTATGTGCTGCATAATGCCTGTGTTTGGCAATTACAGCAACACCTTGTATCTGTATGTGCCGCATAATGCCTGTGTTTGGCAATTACAGCAACACCTTGTATCTGTATGTGCCGCATAATGCCTGTGTATGGCAATTACAGCGACACCTTGTATCTGTATGTGCCGCATAATGCCTGTGTGTGGCAATTACAGCAACACCTTGTATCTGTATGTGCCGCATAATGCCTGTGTATGGCAATTACAGCAACACCTTGTATCTGTATGTGCTGCATAATGCCTGTGTATGGCAATTACAGCAACACCTTGTATCTGTATGTGCTGCATAATGCCTGTGTATGGCAATTACAGCAACACCTTGTATCTGTATGTGCCGCATAATGCCTGTGTATGGCAATTACAGCAACACCTTGTATCTGTATGTGCTGCATAATGCCTGTGTATGGCAATTACAGCAACACCTTGTATCTGTATGTGCTGCATAATGCCTGTGTGTGGCAATTACAGCAACACCTTGTATCTGTATGTGCCGCATAATGCCTGTGTATGGCAATTACAGCAACACCTTGTATCTGTATGTGCTGCATAATGCCTGTGTATGGCAATTACAGCAACACCTTGTATCTGTATGTGCTGCATAATGCCTGTGTATGCAATTACAGCAAACCCTTGTATCTGTATGTGCTGCATAATGCCTGTGTATGGCAATTACAGCAACACCTTGTATCTGTATGTGCCGTAATGCCTGTGTATGGCAATTACAGCAACACCTTGTATCTGTATGTGCTGCATAATGCCTGTGTAATGACAGCAACAGCAAAGTGTATCTGTATGTGCTGCATACATGTGTATGACAATTACAGCAACAACACCTTGTATCTGTATGTGCCGCATAATGCCTGTGTATGGCAATTACAGCAACACCTTGTATCTGTATGTGCTGCATAATGCCTGTGTATGGCAATTACAGCAACACCTTGTATCTGTATGTGTGCATAATGCCTGTGTATGACAATTACAGCAACAACACTTGTATCTGTATGTGCCGCATAATGCCTGTGTATGAATTACACACCTTGTATCTGTATGTGCCGCATAATGCTGTGTATATTACAGCACACCTTGTATCTGTATGTGCTGCATAATGCCTGTGTATGGCAATTACAGCAACACCTTGTATCTGTATGTGCTGCATAATGCCTGTGTATGACAATTACAGCACAACACCTTGTATCTGTGTGTGCTGCATAATGCCTGTGTATGACAATTACAGCAACACCTTGTATCTGTATGTGCCATATGCCTGTGTATGGCAATGCTGTCTGTATGTGCAGCATAATGCCTGTATGGCAATTACAGCAACACCTTGTATCTGTATGTGCTGCATAATGCCTGTGTATGGCAATTACAGCGACACCTTGTATCTGTATGTGCTGCATAATGCCTGTGTATGACAATTACAGCAACAACACCTTGTATCTGTATGTGCCGCATAATGCCTGTGTATGACAATTACAGCAACACCTTGTATCTGTATGTGCTGCATAATGCCTGTGTATGGCAATTACAGCAACACCTTGTATCTGTATGTGCTGCATAATGCCTGTGTATGACAATTACAGCAACACCTTGTATCTGTTCTGTACAGGGATTTACACTCATTATAACCCCTGAATCTTATCCCTGTCCAGCAGTGACTGACCCCCCCCCAGCTCTCCCTGTATTCTGACAGATCCCTGGCTGCTGGAATGCTGCAGTAACGTTTGTTACAGTGAGGGGCGGCTGCTTGTTGCAGCTTCTTTACAGTAATACAGGGGGCAGGAGAGCAAAATTAGAAATTAGTCTCTGGGATTTTATTTATGATCATTTTTGATTTTAATAGTATTTCAAAGGGTTAAAGACAGGACGTATGTAGGTAACAGCAACATTCACGCAGACCTTGTTCAGGGGGTGCGTAATGTGTAAATGGGGCACAATTTGTTGTAGAAGGGAGGGAGGCGTGACAGACGTACCTTTTGGATAAGCACAAAGAGATGGTTGAGCTGGTCCGAGCTGAATTTTGCAGCCGCCGCAGCGATAATGGTGTGAATGTTTTCTATCACTGTAGAGGATTGGCCGGACTGAAAGAAAAAACACAAACCCTTTATATATAGCGCTTTCCTGGGATCAATAGGATTGTCACATTGCGCGCTTTACGCATGACGGAAAGGTAGAGCTTTAACTTCTCGGCATGACCTTCTGCGGTTACTCGGCAGATTTAAATGCTGTGACTTCAGTAAAGATGGAAATACAAATTGAAGACTCTGAGGCTTTATTAAAATCCTAACTCTCCATCACGGTTTAAGAAAATTCATTAATTCTGTGACTCAGTCAGTCTGTGAGACGGTATAGGTGTGCGACGTCTCCGGTCCCCCGGTTATCGGCTGCCTGCAGGTTGCAGCTCACAGGATCTTTTATAACTTGGCTGTGATTGCTCAATGTGTGAGAATCCGCCAAAGCTTCCTTACAAGTTTGCAGTGACTCGGGGGTTAAGTAACCCCAGCTGCATGTGCACTCTATGAATGACAGCGTCCTCCGTACCTGTATCCGCCAGATTTTGGAGAGTTCATCTAATGATAACTTGCTGCCGAGCAATTCAATGATTCCCTTTATCCGGTCACAGTATTGCGCTTGGTCGATGTTCCCTAAAGGGTTAAAAAAGATGCATATTCAGTACAGTAATATACAGAGGGGCCATGCTTTATACAGAGGGAGCAGCGTGGCATGCTGGGAGGAGACCAGGTCCTATACTAACCTTCCAGGGCTATGGAAAGGACAGAGTTCTCCACGAGCCAGTCCAGCAGCCGGTCCGTGTCGATGGCGTTCTTCACGGACTTCGATAACGTGCTGTCTTCTATTAATTTAGTGACCTACGAAATAGAAAAGGTCAATGTGTTCCACGTTTCCCATAATGCCTCCTGCACCTCTGACCCTTTTATTGGGTGCAGCTTTGCCCCATAACAAAGGATTTACCCCTCCCACCTCCATCGGCTCACAGCATTCCTCACCCACTTCCCGGCACACCGCGTCTCGCTCTACCTGACTCTACACGCAGCCGGCCCTGGGGGTCGCGTCATGGCGGACAGAGCGTCAACAGCCGCCACATCTCATGCATTTATCTGATTCTAACAGAAGATAAAAGGCCTGGACTTACTTCTTTCAGCGAGTTCATTTTTGCGCTAAAATGAGGTGATTTGAGCATTCGCAGCAGGATGTCCAGCCGCAGGTCGTCCACCACGTTTACCAGATCTGGCTGGAAGCGCATGCACAGGAGTTTAATGGCCGACAGCAGCTCGGGGATACTGACCAGCCGCTGCAGAAGAAGAGAACGCGTCAGCAGCCGCAACCATTCCCATGTGAACAAAGCAGCGCTGCGGACATGTCCGCGCAGGCCCAGAGCCAAGCGCAAACGGATCTACAGCACAGGATTATCCATCGTCTGAATGTCACACACAGAGGCTGTGGCTGGACACCTTTCCATAAATGTGCGCGTTCCCTCAGGGATTCTCCTCTATGCGCAGATTCATTGCATCATATATCAGCGATGATTCATCCCATGCGGGGGGTTCCAGCCTGAGGAAAGCCCTGCGTGAGCGGAAACGCCACGGTCACAGGATCCATGAACCTGCTAATAAAGGAGGATCCCCGTGAGCATCGCTTTAGGAGACCCTGTGCTGTGAATTCCGGCGGCTCTGGGCTCATGAGCACCTGGGTGGCCGGGCCGTCATTCCCTGCGTGTAGAGGGATAAAAGGATCCTGGTGAATACAGGGCACATCCTGCCGAATCTGAACACGTTCCTCACAGCATGACACGGCCTGAACATTCACAGAGCTAGAAATGGCCATTAATGACCCTGAGGAGCAGCGGCTCACAGCGCAACCAAGACACAGGACTTTAACCAGGGGATCACAGCGCAACCAAGACACAGACTGAGCTGCCTCCGAGGTGCCTCCACTCTAACCACGGGATCAGGCGCCAAGCTGAACAGACGGCGTTACCTTATCTTTAAGGTCTTTTTCCTCCACGCTTTGCACGTATTTAATCATGTTGTGGATGACACGATCCAGCATCGGCTGAAGGGATAAAAAGGAGGTATTAAAACGATGTCCCCAGCAGAATCACCATCACTGTGAGACAGAACGAGCCGCTTGATAAACTCAATGCTCTGTTTTTCAGGGACTCGGGGGTTAACGTGGCAGCAGCACATCCCACCAGTATGTGGATAAAGTGATAAACGATACATTGTATCCCTCGGATTATCATGTTTACATTACAGGAAGTGTGAACTGCGTGTCCCAGAGGACTACACCTCCCATAATCCCCACCCGGAGAGACATGCGGCGCCACGAGTACAACATGCGCATCCCGGTACCTGCACAGTGGAGGAGTTGAGGTATTCTGCGCACACGCCCAACGGCTGAACCAGCGCCGACACGGCCTAGAAACGAGGAAAAACAAAGTATATGAGAGGGGCTCCCCCCGACTCAGCGCACAGGGGCTCTCCCCCCCCCCGACTCAGCACACAGGGGCTCTCCCCCCCCCCGACTCAGCACACAGGGGCTCTCCCCCCCCCCGACTCAGCACACAGGGGCTCTCCCCCCCCCCCGACTCAGCACACAGGGGCTCTCCCCCCCCCGACTCAGCGCACAGGGGCTCCCCCCCCCCGACTCAGCGCACAGGGGCGGGCTCTCCCCCCCCCCGACTCAGCGCACAGGGGCTCTCCCCCCCCCGACTCAGCGCACAGGGGCGGGCTCTCCCCCCCCCGACTCAGCGCACAGGGGCGGGCTCTCCCCCCCCGACTCAGCGCACAGGGGCGGGCTCTCCCCCCCCCCGACTCAGCGCACAGGGGCTCTCCCCCCCCCCCGACTCAGCGCACAGGGGCTCTCTCCCCCCCCCCGACTCAGCGCACAGGGGCTCTCCCCCCCCCCCGACTCAGCGCACAGGGGCCCCCCCCCCGACTCAGCGCACAGGGGCTCTCCCCCCCCCCCGACTCAGCGCACAGGGGCCCGACTCGCATGTAAATCGCCATGTCATGGAGCTGACGTGGCGCTCCACGCTTCAAACCAAGAGACTTTATGTTCATTTATATCGTGTGTTTTTAAATATATATTACATCATTTGGTTTTAGATTAAATTGGTTTAGTGTAAATGGCATAGCTTTGGTTTTAAATATACTTCTATTCCTGTAGGTAAATGTGTTTCTGTATAGCCAGTAAACAAGCTTTACTGCTGTGTAAATTATGCAACAGGGCTTTTCCCCTTATCTGGCTGCATGTTCAATTCAAGAAGTCTGTGATAGTGTTCGTCTTTAATCTGATGTGTTAGAACAATAGATTATGTAAATGTGTGAGCTAAAGGCTAAAGAATGTTTATTGTAAATATCTGACATACTGTAATTAGCATTTTAGTAGGACGATGTGCGTCATTTATGCAAATTATGGCTGTTGGATCTCAGCATAAGTAGTGGTGTTTTTGTTCATTAAAAAGGTCAGACAGAGAGAGAGAATCCGGTTTTAAAGCATACAGCCGCGTCTGGTGTTTAATTCAGCTACGCTACACTCAACCTCAGAAGGCACAGAGCGGCCTTCTGGAAATTCCTAACGGCTCCAGGACAGAGAAACAGAAGCAGGCGGGTCAAGCTGCTCGAGGCGCTGAGCCGGGCTGACAGCAACGAAGGGGTGCCTGGAGAGTCAGGACAGGCGGAAGAGAACGGTTCCGTCACACACACACACCACACCTCACCCTACCTACACCCAGACACCTGGCATACTCAACCACACAAAGCTGTCACACATACAGTCGGAACACAGTTTTTCCCACTTACTCCAAGTTCGATGTCATCGGAATTCAGCTTAGACTGAATGGCTGAAAATCCTCCCAACTCTCCGAACTGCAGCGAAAAAAGAAACAGGTTTCATGTCCCAAAATAATAAAGCACAACGTCACTCAGCCCAGGCCCAGCAGCGAGGAGGCGCACGCAGCGAGGAGGCGCACGCAGCGAGGAGGCGCACGCAGCGAGGAGGCGCACGCAGCGAGGAGGCGCACGCAGCGAGGAGGCACACGCAGCGAGGAGGCACACGCAGCGCAAACATTCATGTACAAAAATGTACATTGGCAGAAAACCGAGCGTGTCTGAACTGATAGAGACCAGAGAAACAACCACCGGCGAGGAGAGCGGCGCCGCTTCGAGGAGACACAGCGAGGGAGGATCAGGCACTTACCCTGTTCACAAGATCCACCAGCCAACCGTGCGGCTCCTAAATAATGACACATAGCGTCAGGGAGATCATGACCCGGCGCGCACCAAAACGCTACAAACTTAACCAAAATAAATTCACCAGCCGCCATATTGTGATTAGGCGCAGCCCCCCCCTTTCCACACACGTCTCACCTTCTGCAGGCTGCTTGCCGGTGACACCGCGTAGGCGTTTCCTTCACCAAACACTTCCGCCCAGCTTTTCTGACACATTTTCATCCTGTTCTTGAAGTGATATTCATTGTCCGGATTAAAGGCCTGAAAGGAGAAAGCGCGGATTCCTCACACTCACGCCGTGCACTGCAGCCGGGCTCGCAGACCGGTAATTCTATGCCTGGCAGCCGGTCAGCAAGAACGATGCAGAGGAAAGGAGTGACGGAAGAATCCAGCAACCGGTCTGAGCCGAGATGGAAACGCTCACGGCATAAAGTATTCCGTGCTCGTTATTCTCGCAACGCGGAATTCATCATCAGATTTTCTCTAAGCCCCCGCAGAGCGCTGCGAAGCTCACAGGAAGGACTGGGTGCGCAGACACATACCATGGTGAGCACTCCCAGCAGCCCGCTCGGGATCGGTTCCTGTTTGATCCGCTCAGCCACCAGGTCAATCAGCAGCATCAGCATGTTGTATATTCCCTCGTGGATCTCCGTGCCCCATTTGTGGACAGCGCTCGACGTCAGCAGCTTCAGGGAACAAGAGCATTTACAGGTCAGTACACAGACGCAACGCAACCCCGCCGCGCCACAGCCCGACGCAGACCGCCGCGCCACAGCCCGACGCAGACCCGCCGCGCCACAGCCCGACGCAACCCCGCCGCGCCACAGCCCGACGCAACCCCGCCGCGCCACAGCCCGACGCAACCCCGCCGCGCCACAGCCCGACGCAACCCCGCCGCGCCACAGCCCGACGCAAACCCGCCGTGCCACAGCAATAAGACTGCCCGACAGCACGATTTCAATCAGAATTAAAACCATATAAAAGCATGATTTCGCAGCATTAAGACATTTTGCGGCACCCGCGCAGTTAACTCCCACACGGGGCAGAGAAGCCCCCCCAGACACCCCCGCACGTTCCCTTTGTGGTAAATCTGGATTTAAATGATGTCAGGAAGGTTTAACAGAGGATCAGAGCGCGACGTAGGCTGCGGCTGAAATGATACAGATCTTTCCGTAAGCCCCGTTTCGGTCGGGCCGGCTCCTCTCGCCTTTCCCTGGAGATTATTTTTGGAGTCTGGGGACGGGTTGTTCCCCCTTTTCTGGACGTCCTGTCTCCGGCGGGGTGAGAGCCACATGCGCCACTTCGTCTGTCCTTACACATAAACCACGGAGCCCATATGGCTGTGAAAGTGGCATCACGTCCCCGTCTCACCTTCTTGAAGGCCTCCGGCATGCAGCGCTCCATGAACCTCCGGCAGTTTTCATCTGAATCGGAGACACCTGCCAGGAAACAAGAGGGGACAGATCTTAATAAAGCGAAGCAGCGAGCCGGCAGCGCCGCTTAATGAACACGATGGAGAGCGAGGGCAGGATCAGGCCGAGAACTCACAGCCATTTCCCAGGTCAGGGAGAAGCTGCAGACTGTCAGCCAGTCAAGGTGTCGACCCCCGGGCATGAAACAGGACGCCCCGCTGTTTGCGTGTATGGATTTCCAGAGGCTGACACACTCACCGTTTTTTGCGAGGTACGTGGAAGCAATGAGGCACTTTCCCAGCGACTCCTCTCGCTTGTAGGGGATGGACCAGTGGTCGGTGAGCACGCGGCTCTCTAGCTCGTACAGGTTGGTGGTGGGGAAGTCCACGGCTTCGCGGGAGCAGTTTCCGTTCTCATCGTTCTTCTGGAAAATAAGATTTACAATTTCTGAAAATACCAGAAAAAACGACGAAACCCCCCCCCCCCCCACAAAACACCCAGGAATCACAGCTTCCCAAACAATGGAGAGATATCGCACACAGGAGGTGGCATGTGGCATGTTAGAGATGCTCATGCTTTAGCTTGGAGATTCTCGCCGCAGCCTGCGTGCACACTAGGGGGGGGGGGGGGGCAGAGGGCTGCGCACACACTTATTACCAGGACAGACTGATTTAAATCTTTAATATTACTTATTTCGGAAGGTCTTTTAGCTCAGACCCCGCGCGCACCGGAATGAGGACCCTCTATGCTGGGCTGTTTGCAGGACAGACCATAAAGCCGCCTTTCATTGGCGGCCATGGCACCGCGCCACACACACAGCTGGAGGGACAGAGCGACACTGCCAGAATCAGATGACCGAGCACGGCACGGGGGTGCACAGGATAGACCCCACATGAAGCGGGTGCACAGGATAAACCCCACATGAAGCGGGGAGGGGTGCACAGAATAAACCCCACATGAAGCGGGGAGGGGTGCACAGGATAAACCCCATGAAGCGGGGAGGGTGCACAGGATAAACCCCACATGAAGCGGGGAGGGGTGCACATGATAAACCCCACATGAAGCGGGGAGGGGTGCACAGGATAAACCCCACAAGAGGGGGTGCGATATGCAGGGTAAAACCACATGAAGCGGGGAGGGGTGCGATATGCAGGATGAAACCACATGAAGCAGGGAGGGGTGCGATATGCAGGATGAAACCACATGAAGCGAGGAGGGGGTGCGATATGCAGGATGAAACCACATGAAGCGGGGAGGGTGCAATATGCAGGATGAATCCACATGAAGCGGGGAGGGGTGCGACATGCAGGATGAAAAAGCAGGGAGGGGGTGCAGATACAGATGGCAGGCTAAGGGTTAAAAGCTGCGCAAAGATGTGATAAAAGCTGCGAGACGCAGGATCTGATCCATTCGTTGCAGCCAATCACACGCGTTAACGCGTCATTAAATCCCACAAGTCCAGACGTTATCTTTCCATTAAGAGATGCACAGGACGCCGTGTGTTGCCGGCACGCGCTGAGCCCCGGACCACGTGGGAAAGGGTGAAAAGTGCAGAGCCACCTCGTACAAATGGATTTTTCCTTTCATTCACAGGAGCCGGCCAGGCAGACATAACGCGGCACCAGCACCATGTCTGAGCCCAGGCAGCGCCCACCCGAACAGGACATCCTGCAGGATGCGATACGGCTGCTTCAAATCACAGCAGACACAACGTTTCGACTCCATGAACCTTTACAGAGCACCGGAGGAAACATGAGCCGGTCCAGCGACGGAGGAGGATCTCGTGTAACCATCGCGGCCAACTCCAAATCTCCCCAAGAACACCCGCTCGACCCACCGCGTCCCAACACCCGCTCGGCCCACCGCGTCCCAACACCCGCTCGGCCCACCGCGTCCCAACACCCGCTCGGCCCACCGCGTCCCAACACCCGCTCGACACACCGCGTCCCAACACCCGCTCGACCCACCGCGTCTCAACACCCGCTCGACCCACCGCGTCCCAACACCCGCTCGACCCACCGCGTCCCAACACCCGCTCGACCCACCGCGTCCCAACACCCGCTCGACCCACCGCGTCCCAACACCCGCTCGACCCACCGCGTCCCAACACCCGCTCGGCCACCGCGTCCCAACACCCGCTCGGCCCACCGCGTCCCAACACCCGCTCGACACACGCGTCCCAACACCCGCTCGACCCACCGCGTCTCAACACCCGCTCGACCCACCGCGTCCCAACACCCGCTCGAACCACCGCGTCCCAACACCCGCTCGACCCACCGCGTCCCAACACCCGCTCGACCCACCGCGTCCCAACACCCGCTCGACCCACCGCGTCCCAACACCCGCTCGCCCACCGCGTCCCAACACCCGCTCGACCCACCGCGTCCCAACACCCGCTCGACCCACCGCGTCCAACACCCGCTCGACCACCGCGTCCCAACACCCGCTCGACCCACCGCGTCCCAACACCCGCTCGACCCACCGCGTCCCAACACCGGCTCGACACACCGCGTCCCAACACCGGCTCGACACACCGCGTCCCAACACCGGCTCGACACACCGCGTCCCAACACCGGCTCGACACACCGCGTCCCAACACCCGCTCGGACACACCGCGTCCCAACACCCGCTCGACACACCGCGTCCCAACACCCGCTCGACACACCGCGTCCCAACACCCGCTCGACACACCGCGTCCCAACACCCGCTCGACACACCGCGTCCCAACACCCGCTCGACACACCGCGTCCCAACACCCCGCTCGACACACCGCGTCCCAACACCCGCTCGACACACCGCGTCCCAACACCCGCTCGGCCCACCGCGTCCCAACACCCGCTCGGCCCACCGCGTCCCAACACCCGCTCGCCCACCGCGTCCCAACACCCGCTCGACCCACCGCGTCCCAACACCCGCTCGACCCACCGCGTCCCAACACCCGCTCGACCACCGCGTCCCAACACCGCTCGGCCCACCGCGTCCCAACACCCGCTCGGCCCACCGCGTCCCAACACCCGCTCGGCCCACCGCGTCCCAACACCCGCTCGGCCCACCGCGTCCCAACACCCGCTCGACCCACCGCGTCCCAACACCCGCTCGACCCACCGCGTCCCAACACCCGCTCGACCCACCGCGTCCCAACACCCGCTCGACCCACCGCGTCCCAACACCCGCTCGACCCACCGCGTCCCAACACCCGCTCGACCCACCGCGTCCCAACACCCGCTCGACCCACCGCGTCCCAACACCGCTCGACACACCGCGTCCCAACACCCGCTCGACACACCGCGTCCCAACACCCGCTCGACACACCGCGTCCCAACACCCGCTCGACACACCGCGTCCCAACACCCGCTCGACACACCGCGTCCCAACACCCGCTCGACACACCGCGTCCCAACACCCGCTCGGCCCACCGCGTCCCAACACCCGCTCGACACACCGCGTCCCAACACCCGCTCGACACACCGCGTCCCAACACCCGCTCGACACACCGCGTCCCAACACCCGCTCGACACACCGCGTCCCAACACCCGCTCGACACACCGCGTCCCAACACCCGCTCGACACACCGCGTCCCAACACCGCTCGACACACCGCGTCCCAACACCCGCTCGACACACCGCGTCCCACACCCGCTCGACACACCGCGTCCAACACCCGCTCGACACACCGCGTCCCAACACCCGCTCGACACACCGCGTCCCAACACCCGCTCGACACACCGCGTCCCAACACCCGCTCGACACACCGCGTCCCAACACCCGCTCGACCCACCGCGTCCCAACACCCGCTCGACCCACCGCGTCCCAACACCCGCTCGACCCACCGCGTCCAACACCCGCTCGACCCACCGCGTCCCAACACCGCTCGACCCACCGCGTCCCAACACCCGCTCGACCCACCGCGTCCCAACACCGCTCGACCCACCGCGTCCCAACACCCGCTCGACCCACCGCGTCCCAACACCGCTCGACCCACCGCGTCCCAACACCCGCTCGACCCACCGCGTCCCAACACCCGCTCGACCCACCGCGTCCCAACACCCGCTCGACACACCGCGTCCCAACACCGCTCGACCACCGCGTCCCAACACCGCTCGACCCACCGCGTCCCAACACCGCTCGACACACCGCGTCCCAACACCCGCTCGACACACCGCGTCCCAACACCCGCTCGACACACCGCGTCCCAACACCGCTCGACACACCGCGTCCCAACACCGCTCGACACACCGCGTCCCAACACCCGCTCGACACACCGCGTCCCAACACCCGCTCGACAACACCGCGTCCCAACACCCGCTCGACACACCGCGTCCCAACACCCGCTCGACACACCGCGTCGCGCAACCCGCCGCTCGACACACGCGTCCCAACACCCGCTCGACACACCGCGTCCCAACACCCGCTCGACACACCGCCGCGTCCAACACACCCGCTCGACACACCGCGTCCCAACACCCGCTCGACACACCGCGTCCCAACACCCGCTCGACACACCGCGTCCCAACACCCGCTCGACACACCGCGTCCCAACACCCGCTCGACACACCGCGTCCCAACACCCGCTCGGCACACCGTGTCCCAAAATCCCACATAAACGTGTTCAATTCCCAAATTGTGGCAATTAGTGTAGTGATGCGTCGTCTTGGTGCTAGTGATGTCACACCTGAGGGACGGGGCTGAAGAGAATTATTTTTGCTTATTTGGCAAAACACAAAGTATGTCACAGATCTGACCGCAGCTGCCACGGCACGCACCGCCCCCGACCACGCTCACAGGCCCACAGCAATGTACCCGAGGAAGGATCTGCTCATTTAGGCCGGGGTCAGACGTTCCTTCCACTCTGACGTCCGTCTGGCCGCCTCGCTGAGAGCAGTTCGTGCTTAATATGGAGGATCGCGCTTTGCGACCCCGTTTATTGCGTGTCGTCGCGGTTCGACGGGGAGAGCAGGCTTTCAGCACGGCCGCAGCACCTCCACTGTAGCGTGTGCAATTTGTGCGTGCGCTACAGCGTGTGGCTGGCCCCAAGCGCCACAATGCTGCACATCAGTACAGACACACAGTGCGCTCGTCTGACCCCGGCCTAAATTTCCCTCTTCTCACTGAAAAGCAGAACAGCTCCAGAAATGACAGGACGGGAAGAGGTGCTGCAGCGGCAGGAGAGATCGAGAAGATTTCCCTCCTGGATCTCACCAGATTCAGATTTATAACATTGGTAGCAAAGTGCACAATATAACCGCCGGAATAAATAATCACCAGAGGATGTGTGAACCAGTAACCAACACGAACCCGACCAACCTGACTCAGAGGAAACCGAACGGACAGCGCAGAGGATCAGCCAATCACAAAGCACACCGACGCGTCACGATAGGATACGAGGATCAGCCAATCACAAAGCCCACCGACGCGTCACGATAGGATACGAGGATCAGCCAATCACAAAGCCCACCGACGCGTCACGATAGGATACGAGGATCAGCCAATCACAAAGCCCACCGATGCGTCACGATAGGATACGAGGATCAGCCAGTCACAAAGCCCACCGACGCGTCACGATAGGATACGAGGATCAGCCAATCACAAAGCCCACCGACGCGTCACGATAGGATACGAGGATCAGCCAATCACAAAGCCCAACGACGCGTCATGATAGGATACGAGGATCAGCCAATCACAAAGCACACCGACGCGTCACGATAGGATACGAGGATCAGCCAATCACAAAACCCACCGACGCGTCACGATAGGATACGAGGATCAGCCAATCACAAAGCCCAACGACGCGTCACGATAGGATACGAGGATCAGCCAATCACAAAGCCCACCGACGCGTCACGATAGGATACGAGGATCAGCCAATCACAAAGCCCACCGACGCGTCACGATAGGATACGAGGATCAGCCAATCACAAAGCCCACCGACGCGTCACGATAGGATACGAGGATCAGCCAATCACAAAGCCCACCGACGCGTCACGATAGGATACGAGGATCAGCCAATCACAAAGCCCACCGACGCGTCACGATAGGATACGAGGATCAGCCAATCACAAAGCACACCGACGCGTCACGATAGGATACGCTGAGCAAAACATTTTACCAGAGAATATTTAATTTATAGGGAATTTCAGGAAAGTGATTCCGCTCTCACCCCCGTGTGTCAACACAAACGAGGAACCACAACGGATTCACATGATACAAAGTAACACCATACCATCAGCAAGAAGACCATGAGCGGAGCGCAAATACGCCCCGACACAGGCCCAGCGGCGCGCAAATACGCCCCGACACAGGCCCAGCGGCGCGCAAATACGCCCCGACACAGGCCCAGCGGCGCGCAAATACGCCCCGACACAGGCCCAGCGGCGCCCAAATACGCCCCGACACAGGCCCAGCGGCGCCCAAATACGCCCCGACACAGGCCCAGCGGCGCCCAAATACGCCCCGACACAGGCCCAGCGGCGCCCAAATACGCCCCGACACAGGCCCAGCGGCGCCCAAATACGCCCCGACACAGGCCCAGCGGCGCCCAAATACGCCCCGACACAGGCCCAACGGCGCGCAAATACGCCCCGACACAGGCCCAGCGGCGCGCAAATACGCCCCGACACAGGCCCAGCGGCGCGCAAATACGCCCCGACACAGGCCCAGCGGCGCGCAAATACGCCCCGACACAGGCCCAGCGGCGCGCAAATACGCCCCGACACAGGCCCAGCGGCGCGCAAATACGCCCCGACACAGGCCCAGCGGCGCGCAAATACGCCCCGACACAGGCCCAGCGGCGCGCAAATACGCCCCGACACAGGCCCAGCGGCGCGCAAATACGCCCCGACACAGGCCCAGCGGCGCGCAAATACGCCCCGACACAGGCCCAGCGGCGCGCAAATACGCCCCGACACAGGCCAGCGGCGCCCAAATACGCCCCGACACAGGCCAGCGGCGCCCAAATACGCCCCGACACAGGCCCAGCGGCGCCCAATACGCCCCGACACAGGCCCAGCGGCGCCCAAATACGCCCCGACACAGGCCCAGCGGCGCCCAAATACGCCCCGACACAGGCCCAGCGGCGCCCAAATACGCCCCGACACAGGCCAGCGGCGCCCAATACGCCCCGACACAGGCCCAGCGGCGCCAAATACGCCCCGACACAGGCCAGCGGCGCGCAAATACGCCCCGACACAGGCCCAGCGGCGCGCAAATACGCCCCGACACAGGCCCAGCGGCGCGCAATACGCCCCGACACAGGCCCAGCGGCGCGCAAATACGCCCCGACACAGGCCCAGCGGCGCGCAAATACGCCCCGACACAG
Organism: Leptobrachium leishanense; assembly: GCA_009667805.1. Lineage (NCBI taxonomy): Eukaryota > Metazoa > Chordata > Amphibia > Anura > Megophryidae > Leptobrachium > Leptobrachium leishanense. The sequence continues at coordinate 4,423,655 of CM019070.1, read as the reverse complement.
GCCCAGCGGCGCGCAAATACGCCCCGACACAGGCCCAGCGGCGCGCAAATACGCCCCGACACAGGCCCAGCGGCGCGCAAATACGCCCCGACACAGGCCCAGCGGCGCGCAAATACGCCCCGACACAGGCCCAGCGGCGCGCAAATACGCCCCGACACAGGCCCAGCGGCGCGCAAATACGCCCCGACACAAGCCCAGCGGCGCGCAAATACGCCCCGACACAGGCCCAGCGGCGTACAAGTGAACGAAAAGTCACCACACATTCGGTGGCTTTTTGATTCTCTTTGAATAACCCTGACAGTGAAATGAAAACGTCAATATTTGGCGCGGCAGCCCTTTGCCTTCAAAAACAGCAGAAGCAGCGTCCCGCGACTTCCAGGGCTGGACGGACAGAGCAGCTGGACAAGCGCCAAAGGCAGATAACGGGACGGAGGCAAAACCAGCAGCACCGCAGGGCGAGAACCACACACACCCCCAGTGCCTCAAGCCCTGCAGACCATCGTGATTTCTCGGTGGGTCTCACTAACCTCCCCCCAAATAACCTGATACTGTATTGTGTAACATGTCACAGTGTAACTACAGCGATAAACACGCGGAACCTGGCGGCGCCGCCTCCTGGAGCAGAACCTCGCAAACCGAGGACAGCGCCGGACAGGGGTGTGGGAATTGTATCGCCCGACGCCCGGGACATGAAGATCCGGGCGCCGAGCGAGTAGTTTTTTTTGAGATGCAGTCCGGCGGGCACTGCGGACAAATTCCAGGGACGCCCCTAACACCGGAAGCCAGCGTTGAGCTGGCTTGCCGGCATCTGAGGGGCTGGGGCGGCTGTCCGAAAGCTCTAACGGCATTCGGACAGGCCCCAGCAGCTTACCACATTTTGTACCTTCTAACGAGCGCCGCGGGCAAAGTCTTCCAGTGGCCGCTCATTGGGAAGCCTCCAGGCACGATCTCACGAGATCTCGGAGTTTGCGAGATCAGGCTGGGAGCAATCTCGCGGGATCGCTCCTGGGGGCTTAGCAACGAGCGGCCGCTGGGAGACTTTGCACACGGCACTCGTTAGAAGGGACCAAACGCGGTAAACTGCAGGGGCCTGTCCGAATGCTCTGAAGTCTGAAACATGCCTGCGTGTGTACACACACACAGTGATAGATAGATATCAGGGGTGTGTGTGTGTGTGTGTATACACATTGCAGCCCTGTGTGTATACACATTGTATGTATACACACAGGGCTGCAATGTGTATTTATGTAAATACACACACACGCAGGGCTGCAATGTGCGCGTGTGTGTAAATACACGCACGCAAGGCTGCAATGTGCGCGTGTGTGTAAATACACGCACGCAAGGCTGCAATGTGCGCGTGTGTGTAAATACACGCACGCAATGCTGCAATGTGCGCGTGTGTGTAAATGCACGCAAGGCTGCAATGTGCGCGTGTGTGTAAATGCACGCAAGGCTGCAATGTGCGCGTGTGTGTAAATGCACGCAAGGCTGCAATGTGCGCGTGTGTGTAAATGCACGCAAGGCTGCAATGTGCGCGTGTGTGTAAATGCACGCACGCCTGCAATGTGCGTGTAAATGCACGCACGCCTGCAATGTGCGTGTAAATGCACGCAAGGCTGCAATGTGCGCGTGTGTAAATGCACGCAAGGCTGCAATGTGCGCGTGTGTAAATGCACGCGTGTGTAAATGCACGCAAGGCTGCAATGTGCGCGTGTGTAAATGCACGCATGCCTGCAATGTGCGTGTAAATGCACGCAAGGCTGCAATGTGCGCGTGTGTAAATGCACGCAAGGCTGCAATGTGCGCGTGTGTAAATGCACGCACGCAGGGCTGCAATGCGCGTGTGTAAATGCACGCACGCAGGGCTGCAATGCGCGTGTAAATGCACGCACGCAGGGCTGCAATGCGCGTGTAAATGCACGCACGCAGGGCTGCAATGCGCGTGTAAATGCACGCACGCAGGGCTGCAATGCGCGTGTAAATGCACGCACGGCTGCAATGCGCGTGTAAATGCACGCAGGGCTGCAATGCGCGTGTAAATGCACGCAGGGCTGCAATGCGCGTGTAAATGCACGCACGCAGGGCTGCAATGCGCGTGTAAATGCACGCACGCAGGGCTGCAATGCGCGTGTAAATGCACGCACGCAGGGCTGCAATGCGCGTGTAAATGCACGCACGCAGGGCTGCAATGCGCGTGTAAATGCACGCACGCAGGGCTGCAATGCGCGTGTAAATGCACGCACGCAGGGCTGCAATGCGCGTGTAAATGCACGCACGCAGGGCTGCAATGCGCGTGTAAATGCACGCACGCAGGGCTGCAATGCGCGTGTAATGCACGCACGCAGGGCTGCAATGCGCGTGTAAATGCACGCACGCAGGGCTGCAATGCGCGTGTAAATGCACGCACGCAGGGCTGCAATGCGCGTGTAAATGCACGCACGCAGGGCTGCAATGCGCGTGTAAATGCACGCACGCAGGGTGCAATGCGCGTGTAAATGCACGCACGCAGGGCTGCAATGCGCGTGTAAATGCACGCACGCAGGGCTGCAATGCGCGTGTAAATGCACGCACGCAGGGCTGCAATGCGCGTGTAAATGCACGCACGCAGGGCTGCAATGCGCGTGTAAATGCACGCACGCAGGGCTGCAATGCGCGTGTAAATGCACGCACGCAGGGCTGCAATGCGCGTGTAAATGCACGCACGCAGGGCTGCAATGCGCGTGTAAATGCACGCACGCAGGGCTGCAATGCGCGTGTAAATGCACGCACGCAGGGCTGCAATGCGCGTGTAAATGCACGCACGCAGGGCTGCAATGCGCGTGTAAATGCACGCACGCAGGGCTGCAATGCGCGTGTAAATGCACGCACGCAGGGCTGCAATGCGCGTGTAAATGCACGCACGCAGGGCTGCAATGCGCGTGTAATGCACGCACGCAGGGCTGCAATGCGCGTGTAAATGCACGCACGCAGGGCTGCAATGCGCGTGTAAATGCACGCACGCAGGGCTGCAATGCGCGTGTAAATGCACGCACGCAGGGCTGCAATGCGCGTGTAAATACACGCTATGACGGAATGGAGTATCCGCCTGCGGTCCGGCTCTGACCCCCTCGTTGGTGTTGCCAAGCCCGACTACCGAGTGGCACGGCACCCGGCGTCTCGAGCGGCTTGGGTAGAAGCCTACGTGGCGGTGTAGATCTGGAGAGTAGATGGGGCACCCACGGTGGAAATCCGCCCGACTACCGAGTGGCACGGCACTCGGCGTCTCGAGCAGCGGATCTACTGACCATTGAAAGGCTGGAGACGGTCTGCGTGGCGAACCGCGGTTCAGTAGAGTCTCCTTGACGATGCTGGCACGGCGCTGAGTCGAGGTCCCAATTCTGGGTGGTTGCGGTATCCCAAAATAGGTGGCGCAACGGCGCGGCGAATCGAGGTTCTGCCGCAAAGTTAGAGGGACCCGTTCCTGGGTGGTGGTGATATGTAGCCGACGTGAAATGAAAACACCAGGCAGAGCTGTATGTTTCAAACACTCAGATGAACTGAATCCTTTAATGAATAACGCCACTATTTATGCTGAAGTATAGCAGTCATAATTTGCATACACATACTAATTAGGAGCCTACCCATACAATGAGGTATGGCAGTTATTTACAATCAACATTCTTCACATTCTCTTAGCCTTCAGTCCACACAACGTTTCTACATCTATTGTTCCAGCACATCAGATTAAACACACACTCTATCAGAGATCCCTTAAATTAAACATGTACTTAGATAATGGGGAAAATCCCTGACGCATAATTTACACAACAGCAAAGCTTGTTTACTGTATACACAAAGACACATTTACCTACAGGAATATAGTATTTTAAAACCAAAGCTATGTCATTTCCCTAAACTAAATTAAACTAAAACCAAACGATGTAAAGTATATTTAAAATCACACAGGGTACATCTTATTACAGCACATCAAGTAAAACCACATCTAGCAAGGAAAATAAACTGTTCATACATTGAAACGCACACTGCAAACGTTCAAAGGAACACAAGGTCCTTTTAAAAATGTCTTGGGTTTGAGTCCTGGGTCTCGCTGCGCAGAGCCCCTATGTCCCTTCCGTGACACTCCTCCCCCTTTCCAAAGTCCGACGAGCCCGGTTGGACCCACACGGGTCGTATAGGGGGAGTCGGTGCAGTCTCTGCGGCCCATAGTCCGTGGGCAAGAGGCGAGCCGCCAGGCTTCTCCAGTGGTGCTCGCGGCCGTGCCTGGCAGGTTGTAAGTCCTTCGGGGTACCCCCTCCAGAATAAGTGTCCCGTGGTTGGGGAGAGGTACCACCTGTGCCGTCTCCAGTGGTACCGTGCACCCGGGAAAAACGGGTGCCAAGTGCACGCGGCCCGAGTGTCCTGGTCAGCCGTCGGGGAAAACAGTGGCTGCATGGGGCCTCCGGGCCAAAGGGTTGTGGAGATGGGCAGAGGCCAGCGGCCTCTCTCTCCGTTGCCAGCTCTTCTGCTGGGGGAGTGGGCACAGGAACAACGTCCAGGGGGTCAGATGGGGTCAACGGCTGCGGGCTAAGCAGCTCGGGTAAATTCTGCTGTTCCTCAGGGCAGACGACGGAGAGTGGGCAGAGGCCAGCGGCACTCTGCCCCGTTGCCAGCTCTTCTGCTGGGGAAGTGGGCGCAGAAATGACATCCCGGGTGTCAGGTGGGGTCAACGGCTGTGAGACAAGCAGCTTGGGTAAACTCGCCTGCTCCTCAGGGCAGACGACGGAGGGTGGACAGAGGCCAGATGCACTCTGCCCCGTTGCCAGCTCTTCTGCTGGGGAGGTGGGTACCGGAACAAAGTCCAGGGGGTTAGATGGGGTCAAGGGCTGCGGGATCAGCAGCGCGAGGGTATCCCCTTTCTGCTCCTCGGGGCAGAGGGTGGGAGATGGGCAGAGGCCAGCGGCACTCTGCCCGTGGCCAGCTCTTCGGCTGGATGGCCAAGTACGGACACGGCAACCGGAGGAGCAAATAGAGCCAACCTGGCTGCTCTTCCCTGCAGCCGACGAAGGGGACAAATGGATGCAACAGCAGTTGCACGGGGTCATCCTCGCTCTGCCCCGCGGGGCAAGTTGGGAGAAACGGGCAGAGGCCAGCGGCGCTCTGCCCTGGCGTCAGCTCTTCTGCTGGTGGGAGATCTCCTTGCGGGAGGACGGTTACTTCACCCCCCGGGGCAAACAAGGGTCGCGCACAACCCATCCCGGGGAACCATCCGTCTGCTCCTCCCGGCAGGCTTTGAGTGGTGGCAGAGACCAGCGGCACTCTGCCCCGTAGCCAGCTCTTCTGCTGGGTGGAGATCTCCTTGGGGAAGGATGGTCTCTTCACCCCCCGGGGCAAACAATGGTTGCGCACAACCCATCCCGGGGGGACCATCCGTCTCCTCCCCCGCTGGACCCGTGGCCTCGGCCACCCTGTCCTCTTGCGGGGTGCAGGGGGTAACTTCCTCAGTCGACCCCCCCACGGGCACCCATGGGTCCGCCTCGGCCTCCCATAGGTCCCAAACCTGGGGACTGTCGACTTCCTCCGCCGACCCGTCCCACCACGGGGAGCTCAGGCTCGACTGCGGAACGCCGTCCAACAGTCTCCGATAAGCCACCTCGAGCTCCCACTCTCGCTCGGCTAGGGACTCCAGCTCCTCAAACACTGAGTCCGGCTGTCTGACGGGATCTCCAGTTCCCGTCGCTCCAGGATGTCTTCCATCCGCTCCTCGGTCTCCTCTCCAAACTCGGGGTCGGCGGCCATGCCCTCGTAGAGCAGCCCCGTACCCCGTAGCGAGGCCCTGCCGTGGAACTGCCTCCAGTAGGGCGCACTGTCGGAGCGGCGGTTAGCCACCGGAGCGCGCGGTACTCGGCGTCCAGTGCGATCTCCTGCTGCACCAGCCCCCGGAGCTCGGCCTCCCACTCCTCTGGGGCCCGACCTTGCAGGAACGCTGCTCGCACATCGTACTGCACCCGATGGACGACAGCGTCGGAGGGAATGTACACGCCATGGCAGTCCCGCTCATGGTCCAGGGCCTCGTACCACAGTTCCTCTGTGGACCTCTGGTCCTGCTCCAGGCCCTCCTGCAGCTCTCTTGCCAACCCGACCTTCATGTCGGCGAAGGTGCCGGCACAGGAGCACCGCTCCTCAACGGGGAATGGGGCGTCCTCAGATGCAGCTCCAGGCGGGCTGTGAGTCTTCATCCGAGGGTCGCGGGGATAAGTGACGTCCTCCGTACAGGCTCCAGGCGAGCTGAGAGTCCCGCAAGCGTAGTCACTGGGGGTTGCAGATTCCCCAGGTGAAGCTCCAGTCGAGCTGTGAGCCTCGACCCAGGGTTCCACAGGGTAGGGTTCGGGGTCAACATAATCAGTCTCTGCTCCGCGGAGCTCTGCCAACCGCAGCTCGTGCTGGCGTTCCTTCTCCTGCTCAACTTCCCGGTAGAACTCCCGAATCACTTGATATCTGGCCCCCTCCGCCGGGGCATCACCGAGCAGGGCAATCCGACGCCGCAACTCCCTGAGGCCAGCATCTTCCTCCACCTCTGCGCGGACAGGGCTGGGGCGGGCATCATCGCCTCGTCCTGATCCATCCTGGTCAGTTCCTTGATCAGGGTCTTCCTCTTTTTGTTACCCGGCGTTCCTCCCCGGTTCTCCAACATCCCACGCAGGGTGTCCCTGTCGTAGGGGTTGTACACCGCCATGGCGTAAGTCTCCTAGGGGTCTGCAGAGAGCGATCCCACCGCTGCCACCAGTATGACGGAATGGAGTATCCGCCTGCGGTCCGGCTCTATCTGACCCCCTCGTTGGTGTTGCCAAGCCCGACTACCGAGTGGCACGGCACCCGGCGTCTCGAGCGGCTTGGGTAGAAGCCTACGTGGCGGTGTAGATCTGGAGAGTAGATGGGGCACCCACGGTGGAAATCCGCCCGACTACCGAGTGGCACGGCACTCGGCGTCTCGAGCAGCGGATCTACTGACCATTGAAAGGCTGGAGACGGTCTGCGTGGCGAACCGCGGTTCAGTAGAGTCTCCTTGACGATGCTGGCACGGCGCTGAGTCGAGGTCCCAATTCTGGGTGGTTGCGGTATCCCAAAATAGGTGGCGCAACGGCGCGGCGAATCGAGGTTCTGCCGCAAAGTTAGAGGGACCCGTTCCTGGGTGGTGGTGATATGTAGCCGACGTGAAATGAAAACACCAGGCAGAGCTGTATGTTTCAAACACTCAGATGAACTGAATCCTTTAATGAATAACGCCACTATTTATGCTGAAGTATAGCAGTCATAATTTGCATACACATACTAATTAGGAGCCTACCCATACAATGAGGTATGGCAGTTATTTACAATCAACATTCTTCACATTCTCTTAGCCTTCAGTCCACACAACGTTTCTACATCTATTGTTCCAGCACATCAGATTAAACACACACTATCAGAGATCCCTTAAATTAAACATGTACTTAGATAATGGGGAAAATCCCTGACGCATAATTTACACAACAGCAAAGCTTGTTTACTGTTTTATACAAAGACACATTTACCTACAGGAATATAGTATTTTAAAACCAAAGCTATGTCATTTCACTAAACTAAATTAAACTAAAACCAAACGATGTAAAGTATATTTAAAATCACACAGGGTACATCTTAATACAGCACATCAAGTAAAACCACATCTAGCAAGGAAAATAAACTGTTCATACATTGAAACGCACACTGCAAACGTTCAAAGGAACACAAGGTCCTTTTAAAAATGTCTTGGGTTTGAGTCCTGGGTCTCGCTGCGCAGAGCCCCTATGTCCCTTCCGTGACACACGCACGCAGGGCTGCAATGCGCGTGTAAATGCACGCACGCAGGGCTGCAATGCGCGTGTAAATGCACGCACGCAGGGCTGCAATGCGCGTGTTAAATGCACGCACGCAGCTGCAAATGCGCGTGTACATGCACGCACGCAGGGCTGCAATGCGCGTGTAAATGCACGCACGCAGGGCTGCAATGCGCGTGTAAATGCACACACGCAGGGCTGCAATGAGCGTGTAAATGCACGCACGCAGGGCTGCAATGTGCGTGTAAATGCACGCACGCAGGGCTGCAATGTGCGTGTAAATACACGCACGCAGGGCTGCAATGTGCGTGTAAATACATGCACGCAGGGCTGCAATGTGCGTGTAAATACACGCACGCAGGGCTGCATTGTGCGCGTGTGTGTGTGTAAATACACGCACGCAGGGCTGCAAGCAGGGCTTGTGTTCCAGCCGGTGTTGTGTTTATGCCTCAGGGCCGGATTTAGCCGGGGTTAGTGAAGGTCACTGTGATTCGGTTACAGATTTCACTACGATCTAAAACAGGAGCGGATTCATGCGCGTCTCAAACCACCGGATCCTTCCACGAGACGACAAGCTGGGGGGGGACAGAGGCGCAGCGCGACATGATACTGGGGGGACAGAGGCGCAGCGCGACATGATACTGGCGGGGGGCATCGGAGGCGCAGCGCGACATGATACAGGGAGGGGGGACCGGAGGCGCAGCGCGACATGATACTGGCGGGGGGACCGGAGGCGCAGCGCGACATGATACTGGCGGGGGGACCGGAGGGGCAGCGCGACATGATACTGGGGGGGGGGACCGGAGGCGCAGCGCGACATGATACTGGGGGGGGGGGACCGGAGGCGCAGCGCGACATGATACTGGCGGGGGGACGGAGGCGCAGCGCGATATGATACTGGCGGGGGGGACCGGAGGCGCAGCGCGACATGATACTGGGGGGGGGGACCGGAGGCGCAGCGCGACATGATACTGGGGGGACAGAGGAGCAGCGCGACATGATACTGCGGGGACAGAGGCGCAGCGCGACATGATACTGGCGGGGACAGAGGCGCAGCGCGACATGATACTGGCGGGGACAGAGGCGCAGCGCGACATGATACTGGCGGGGACAGAGGCGCAGCGCGACATGATACTGGCGGGGACAGAGGCGCAGCGCGACATGATACTGGCGGGACAGAGGCGCAGCGCGACATGATACTGGCGGGACAGAGGCGCAGCGCGACATGATACTGGCGGGACAGAGGCGCAGCGCGACATGATACTGGGGGGACAGAGGCGCAGCGCGACATGATACTGGGGGGACAGAGGCGCAGCGCGACATGATACTGGCGGGGACAGAGGCGCAGCGCGACATGATACTGGCGGGGACAGAGGCGCAGCGCGACATGATACTGGCGGGGACAGAGGCGCAGCGCGACATGATACTGGCGGGGACAGAGGCGCAGCGCGACATGATACTGGCGGGGACAGAGGCGCAGCGCGACATGATACTGGCGGGGACAGAGGCGCAGCGCGACATGATACTGGCGGGGACAGAGGCGCAGCGCGACATGATACTGGCGGGGACAGAGGCGCAGCGCGACATGATACTGGCGGGGACAGAGGCGCAGCGCGACATGATACTGGCGGGGACAGAGGCGCAGCGCGACATGATACTGGCGGCGACAGAGGCGCAGCGCGACATGATACTGGCGGGGACAGAGGCGCAGCGCGACATGATACTGGGGGGACAGAGGCGCAGCGCGACATGATACTGGCGGGGACAGAGGCGCAGCGCGACATGATACTGGCGGCGACAGAGGCGCAGCGCGACATGATACTGGGGGGACAGAGGCGCAGCGCGACATGATACTGGCGGGGACAGAGGCGCAGCGCGACATGATACTGGCGGGACAGAGGCGCAGCGCGACATGATACTGGGGGGACAGAGGCGCAGCGCGACATGATACTGGGGGACAGAGGCGCAGCGCGACATGATACTGGGGGGACAGAGGCGCAGCGCGACATGATACTGGGGGGACAGAGGCGCAGCGCGACATGATACTGGGGGGACAGAGGCGCAGCGCGACATGATACTGGGGGGACAGAGGCGCAGCGCGACATGATACTGGGGGGACAGAGGCGCAGCGCGACATGATACTGGGGGGACAGAGGCGCAGCGCGACATGATACTGGGGGACAGAGGCGCAGCGCGACATGATACTGGGGGGACAGAGGCGCAGCGCGACATGATACTGGGGGGACAGAGGCGCAGCGCGACATGATACTGGGGGGACAGAGCGCAGCGCGCGCGACATGATACTGGGGGGACAGAGGCGCAGCGCGACATGATACTGGGGGGACAGAGGCGCAGCGCGACATGATACTGGGGGGACAGAGGCGCAGCGCGACATGATACTGGGGGGACAGAGGCGCAGCGCGACATGATACTGGGGGACAGAGGCGCAGCGCGACATGATACTGGGGGGACAGAGGCGCAGCGCGACATGATACTGGGGGGACAGAGGCGCAGCGCGACATGATACTGGGGGGACAGAGGCGCAGCGCGACATGAATACTGGGGGACAGAGGCGCAGCGCGACATGATACTGGGGGACAGAGGCGCAGCGCGACATGATACTGGGGGGACAGAGGCGCAGCGCGACATGATACTGGGGGACAGAGGCGCAGCGCGACATGATACTGGGGGACAGAGGCGCAGCGCGACATGATACTGGGGGGACAGAGGCGCAGCGCGACATGATACTGGGGGGACAGAGGCGCAGCGCGACATGATACTGGGGGGACAGAGGCGCAGCGCGACATGATACTGGGGGGACAGAGGCGCAGCGCGACATGATACTGGGGGGACAGAGGCGCAGCGCGACATGATACTGGGGGACAGAGGCGCAGCGCGACATGATACTGGGGGACAGAGGCGCAGCGCGACATGATACTGGGGGGACAGAGGCGCAGCGCGACATGATACTGGGGGGACAGAGGCGCAGCGCGACATGATACTGGGGGACAGAGGCGCAGCGCGACATGATACTGGGGGGACAGAGGCGCAGCGCGACATGATACTGGGGGACAGAGGCGCAGCGCGACATGATACTGGGGGACAGAGGCGCAGCGCGACATGATACTGGGGGACAGAGGCGCAGCGCGACATGATACTGGGGGACAGAGGCGCAGCGCGACATGATACTGGGGGGACAGAGGCGCAGCGCGACATGATACTGGGGGGACAGAGGCGCAGCGCGACATGATACTGGGGGGACAGAGGCGCAGCGCGACATGATACTGGGAGGCGCAGTGACATGGGAACGCGGGGGGTTGGAGGCGCAGTGACATGGAAACGCGGGGGAGGGGGTTGGAGGCGCAGTGACATGGGAACACGGGGGGGGGTTGGAGGCGCAGTGACATGGGAACGCGGGGGGGGTCGGAGGCGCAGTGACATGGGAACGCGGGGGGGTCGGAGGCGCAGTGACATGGGAACGCGGGGGGGTCGGAGGCGCAGTGACATGGGAACGCGGGGGGGTCGGAGGCGCAGTGACATGGGAACGCGGGGGGGGTCGGAGGCGCAGTGACATGGGAACGCGGGGGGGGGTCGGAGGCGCAGTGACATGGGAAAGCGGGGGGGTTGGAGGCGCAGTGACATGGGAACGCGGGGGGGGTTGGAGGCGCAGTGACATGGAACGCGGGGGGGGTTGGAGGCGCAGTGACATGGGAACGCGGGGGGGGGTTGGAGCGCGCAGTGACATGGGAACGTGGGGGGGTTGGAGGCGCAGTGACATGGGAACGGGGGGGTTGGAGGCGCAGTGACATGGGAACGGGGGGGGGGGGTTGGAGGCGCAGTGACATGGGAACGCGGGGGGGGTTGGAGGCGCAGTGACATGGGAACGCGGGGGGGGGGTTGGAGGCGCAGTGACATGGGAACGCGGGGGGGGGTTGGAGGCGCAGTGACATGGGAACGCGGGGTGGTTGGAGGCGCAGTGACATGGGAATGCGGGGGGTTGGAGGCGCAGTGACATGGGAACGCGGGGGGGTTGGAGGCGCAGTGACATGGGAACGCGGGGGGTTGGAGGCGCAGTGACATGGGAACGCGGGGGGTTGGAGGCGCAGTGACATGGGAACGCGGGGGGTTGGAGGCGCAGTGACATGGGAACGCGGGGTGGTTGGAGGCGCAGTGACATGGGAACGCGGTGGTTGGAGGCGCAGTGACATGGGAATGCGGGGGGGTTGGAGGCGCAGTGACATGGGAACGCGGGGGGTGGGGAGGCGCAGTGACATGGGAACGCGGGGGGTTGGAGGCGCAGTGACATGGGAACGCGGGGGGGTTGGAGGCGCAGTGACATGGGAACGCGGGGGGGTTGGAGGCGCAGTGACATGGGAACGCGGGGGGGTTGGAGGCGCAGTGACATGGGAACCGGGGGGGTTGGAGGCGCAGTGACATGGGAACGCGCGGGGGGGGTTGGAGGCGCAGTGACATGGGAACGCGGGGGGGGGTCGAGGCGCAGTGACATGGGAACGCGGGGGGGGGTCGGAGGCGCAGTGACATGGGAACGCGGGGGGGTTGGAGGCGCAGTGACATGGGAACGCGGGGGGTTGGAGGCGCAGTGACATGGGAACGCGGGGGGGTTGGAGGCGCAGTGACATGGGAACGCGGGGGGGTTGGAGGCGCAGTGACATGGGAACGCGGGGGGGGTGGAGGCGCAGTGACATGGGAACGCGGGGTGGTTGGAGGCGCAGTGACATGGGAACGCGGGGGGGTTGGAGGCGCAGTGACATGGGAACGCGGGGGGGTTGGAGGCGCAGTGACATGGGAACGCGGGGGGGTTGGAGGCGCAGTGACATGGGAACGCGGGGGGTTGGAGGCGCAGTGACATGGGAACGCGGGGGGGTTGGAGGCGCAGTGACATGGGAACGCGGGGTGGTTGGAGGCCGCAGTGACATGGGAACGCGGGGGGGTTGGAAGCGCAGTGACATGGGAACGCGGGGGGGTTGGAGGCGCAGTGACATGGGAACGCGGGGGGGTTGGAGGCGCAGTGACATGGGAACGCGGGGGGGTTGGAGGCGCAGTGACATGGGAACGCGGGGGGTTGGAGGCGCAGTGACATGGGAACGCGGGGGAGGGGGTTTGAGGTGCCATGATACTGCAGGGGTGGAGGCAGAATGAGGAGGGGGTGGTAGGAATGCACCATGCTAGGTGGGGCATACCATGTGATGTGGGGGGGTACATGCTGCGGTCTCGGGACCCTATGACATGTAAACATCACGTGCTGTGTGACAGGTGACAGCTGCCCCTCCCCCGGGGTTTCTCCCCCCTCACCTCAGGCTCCACCACCTCATGGTAGGCAGGGGGAGGGTCGAAGCCCCCGCCGCCCCCCGTGCCGCCGTCCCCGCCGCTCCTCTCGCCGTAGCCGTAGTCCAGGCCGGGCCTCTCGTTGGTGAGCAGGGCCACCGCCTCGTTGATGTCGTTCTTGGCCAGGCGCAGCGCTTTGCGGATGGCTCCAGGGTCCGAGAAGCCCATGCAGAGCAGGGTGGTCATGTGCTGCTCCTCCTCGGTCTCCATGCTGCCCGGGCCCCGCTCCTCTCCTCACTGGATCTCCCTGCGCGCCGCCATGCCTGCTGCTCCTCCTTCCCAGCCAGGCGGGAGGGCGGGGCCGGTCACATGACGCCACACGTGACTGCCAGCCAGGCTGCTGCGCGGCGGCCATATTGTGGATGGCAAAGGGCGCTCGGAGCGTCATGGGAAATGTGGTCCGTCCCCTGCTTCAAATCATCCAGGAGGCAGAACAGGGGGCGGAATGAGGCGAAGAGACCTAGATTAGCGATCTTTACCATCTCAATGGGATTTTTATCGGACGATCTGCAGCAAATTACATGAAAAAGATACATTTATACATACAATGTATCTTTCACAGGAAGCCGAGAGGTTTATACATACAATGTATCTTTCACAGGAAGCCGGGAGGTTTATACATACAATGTATCTTTCACAGGAAGCCGGGAGGTTTATACATACAATGTATCTTTCACAGGAAGCCGGGAGTTTTATACATACAATGTATCTTTCACAGGAAGCTGGGAGGTTTATACATACAATGTATCTTTCACAGGAAGCCGGGAGGTTTATACATACAATGTATCTTTCACAGGTAACGGGGTTTATA